>VUQJ01001990.1:0-11322 GCA_015108635.1 Andinoacara biseriatus | reverse complement strand
AATCTGTCACCATGATCTTCGGTTATATCCATTCAAATGACAAACTTTCCACAGTGTTGTTGTGTTTTCTGAAATATTACTGTGCTCTGCACCTCCAGCTACTATAGTACTCAGTTAAGTTATAGCAGTCAGGCACAAGTAATGCGTATTTCTTGCATCTCCTCTGTCCGTGCTTTGGCTTTGTGTGTTTGCATGGATTCAGGAGGTGATGTTGAGCCCCACAGCGTCCTCCTACAGCATGTCTCAGCTAACTGGCTCCACAGAGTACAATGTGAGACTGCAGGCTGTCGCTGGAGCCCAGAGGAGTCGCCACGTGACCACCGTCTTCACTACCAGTAAGCCTGAAAACCCACACAAACCTCTTCTTAATTACGTGTATGTATAGCTGAAAACCAACGGTAGCTGGAAGTGTCTGGCAGTTATGCAACAGCGCAGATGCACATTAGAAAGAGATTTCCTCTTCTAATGCACATTCCTGTCATTTACTGATATTCTAGCCAGATCACCTGTGCTTATTTTCCTTTCTGCCTGAGCTGCTCCTGATGGATAAAGCTTTTTTTCTTCTTTTTTCAAGCCCCCCCCCCCTCTCTTTCCGTGGTCCTCTCTCACGATTGCTGTATGCTGAAGCAACTGTGTCCTCCAAGGTCTCTAACATGATGTCTTTTTAATATGTGCTTTTCAGTCGGACAGTTGTTCAGACACCCCAGGGACTGTGCTCAGATTTTACTGAACGGAGAGACGACCTCTGGTCTGTATACCATCTATATTGGAGGGGAGGAAAGCCAGCCCATCCAGGTTTACTGTGACATGACCACAGATGGTGGAGGATGGCTGGTGAGGAAATCAACCTGCTGGAGTCCAATTACAGCCCGTTTCTAACCATTATTCAAACTGAATAGGACCTGATCGTACTGTTTATGTGGCACCTGTTTTTCTGATGATAAATGATAGACAGCAGCTCAGAGCCCTCAGCCTAGCTTCTTGCCATTCCTGTGAAACTGTTTTGACACTCATGAGCATCAGTATTCTTCAGGTTTTCCTCAGACGCCAGAATGGAAAGCTGGAATTCTTCAGGAACTGGAAGAACTACACGGCTGGCTTCGGTAACATGAACGATGAGTTCTGGCTGGGTAAGCACACTCATCCCGGAGCCTTCTTTACCTTCTTTCCCTCACTCACTCCCCTCCTGACTCACACATATTAAACTTGGGTTATAGGCCTCTCCAACCTCCATAAAATCACATCTTCGGGCCATTATGAGCTGCGAGTGGACTTGAGGGACAACGGGGAAACCGCCTACGCTCAATATGACAAGTTCACAATTGCAGAGCCAAGGACACGCTATAAAATCTATATAGGAGCTTACAGCGGAACAGCAGGTAGGTGTTACTTTAATGAAATAGTCTGGCATGTTGTTCCCTAAAGTTAGAAAATGGGATTCACTCTTGTGTCCTTCTAGTAAGCTTAGTTGAGGTTTTTCAGTTTATTTAATGAAGCCGTGCCATATTTTATAATCCCATGAATATATTCTGAATTACAGGCCCATTAATTACATTAATTGCATTTTATCTTCAGCATTTTTGAGGCCTTCTTACCTACAGGAGACATTTCCAGGGTTGAAAACCAATTTTACACCCAGTCTGAGTGTCACAATCCCGAATCTCCTTTTTGTTTAGCTTTCTCTCTCCTGGATATTTGATCTGTTTTCTGATAATTCACTGGACAACCCTTTTGTCCAGTACCCAAGTTTTCAATAAAGCTCTGATCACAGTCAAAAGATTACCACAAATAAAGGTTAAGAAGTAGTTTTCTGTCTTAAAACTTTGGGTTTTTCTTTCCAGACTTTTGAAGTACTAAAGAGCTCATAGTTGGTTTCTTAAAGATCTAATTTAATCCGGCGCAGCTGTGACAGTGATGAATGTTCTCATTAAACTCTTGGCAGTAAATTTAACAACATAGTTCCCAGAATTTCACATTATTCCTTTAAGAAGAGCTGCTTTGACAAAGCCAGCTAAACTCAACAGACTGCCGTAGCTGAATGACACTAACTTGTTCACCAGGTGATTCCATGACCTACCACCAGGGTCGGCCCTTCTCCACTTACGACAACGATAACGATATCGCCGTGACCAACTGCGCGTTGTCCTACAAAGGCGCCTTTTGGTATAAAAACTGTCACCGTGTCAACCTCATGGGGAAATATGGAGACAAAAGTCACAGCAAGGTATGAACATATTTACACATGGTATAAAATCCCAAATTCATTCCATGAAAGGATCATCAAATTAGCTGTAATCTATTACTGATTTATAACACTGTCTAACCAATTCTTCCCTAAGCAGAAAATTGAGTGGGAAACCATAATACAACTCACAAGCAGTTTATTAGGAGCACAAAAATTGAATTATCTAATAAGCAAAATGGATTTTTCCAGCAGAACTTGCTCCCTGCTCACTGGCGGACGTGCAGTGCGGGGAAAGCTGATGAATTGTATTGCTATTCCCACAGGGAATCAACTGGTTCCACTGGAAAGGCCACGAACACTCAATCCAGTTTGCAGAGATGAAGATAAGGCCGGCCAACTTCAGAAATTTTGAGAGCAGAAGAAAGCGATCATAGACTCATGAGGCCCCTCTCCTTCACACTTAAGCTGTGTTCCCCCATCTCTAAGTCACTCTCAAACATGTACAGATGCAAACACACAAGCAGTCACACTGCACTGTGACCGAGTTTTCAATGTGAGAAATGATCCACCCGCTAACACAATGACAGAGAATCATTAACTGGGATTTTTTTTTAGTGTAGCTCTCCCATGTGTGATTGTATTCTTGCGTTCCCAAAGAAGGTAGATGTTGAGTTTGATTGGTATGAATGGACATATATGTGTTGTTGGGACCAAACACCTGTAAAAAAAAAAAAAAAATTATCTGAAAGGATCCACTGAATCGGTAAAATGTCAAAGGCACATAATCACATCCCCCGAAGAATCAGAGTGGTCACGTCATCCATGTGAAACTGAATCACCGATAAGGATACAGTAGATGCATCCAATGAAGACTGTACAGCCGTCCCCTGAAGCTATTGAATTATTGCTTGAATTTTGATTTACTTATTTTGATAGAACAACAACAACAAAAAAAAAAAAAGAAAGATCTAATGCTCTGTAACCTTCGATACAAATAAAAAAAACAATGTTAGTTTGATGGGAGTGTGTGGTGGCTGTTCTTACTAGTGACCATGTGAAACACATCCGCTCCAGCAGATGGCGCTGTTTGCTCTCCTGTCTGTTGCTTATGAGTGTAGCTTCAGTGTAGTATTGCCAAGAAGCTGATGGAAAGTATAAAAGATTATTTACAGTGTCTGTGGGTTCTAAGATGATAAAAAGCACTAAATCTTAAAGGATTTAATTGTATTTACTCTTCAGGTTAGTAGTTTGAAAAATTATGGCTACATTAATTTATCAGCTACAGCAGAATTTAGTGTTGAATGCAGCTCAGAAATACACAGTTCTTCTAAAGGCCTGATTGGGATTTTTGTCTTTCTTTGACTGATTCAATCACACATAAAGGTTTTATGTAGTTACTAAAAGATATTAATTTTAAGTTATTACACATTTGATGTTAGCAAATGTTCACCTGAGGAAAAAAAATATAGAACTCTTTTTTTATCTATGCAGGCAGGAGCTTAGCTTTTTATGACTGTATCTGTGAAGCAGGATCTATTGAGCATTCCAAAGTTTAAAATGAATGTTATCTTTTCTCTTTTGCAATTGGAGCCCTTTGGATCCATTTTTCCCCCCCTAAGCCACACAAGATTTGCAAAATCAATAGTTTCTCCGCAGCTGTCATGAAATGTCCACTTTGGGGTTTAAAGGTTTGCCTTTAATGAGAATATCTGCTTAAAGATAAGTGATCCACATGCTCTACTTCCTGTTATGGTCAGATGTCTTTTTTCAACATCAGCACGTGGCCGAGTGATCCGACCCATCCTCAGCCTCTTTGGTGTCCTCTCTGCACCGTCTGGCACTGTTTGTTTGTTTTGTAGTCCAGTGCAGTGGGGACATTTTGGCCTCTTGCATCACAGAAGCCTGACACTCTCAGTTGTTGAAAGTTTAGGCTGTTGGAACATTATGTTTGAATATTACAATAAAGAATGCAACCCTCAGGACACCAGATGCCGCCTGGCACAGAGCTGGGAGTTTTCCATATTAAGTTCAAGATTTAGAAATCTTCTGACCTGGATTTCAACTAATGCATGCTGCTAAGATCTAATTTCATCCTGAGGTGTTTCTAAATGAGGGCTCAACAAGTTGAGTGTTCTTATAATATATCTCCAGACAGACTGGGGGTACTCAAGTAAAACCTTTCCAGGGATCTTCCCCTTCACTCTTTAGGAACTTGTGTTTGTCAATACCAGGCTGATAGTACCTGCGTAAAATCTCTAATGATTTGGCAGAAGGAGCAACAACAGCCACAATAATTTTCCCTGAAACCTGGCAGCTTATATAGAAAGCTTTCTGTGAGCAGTTTAAGTTTTCTGATGATGTTCTGAATTCTTCATTTTCTAACGAAGGAGCTGGAACAATCCGCTGAGATAGCCAGAGGACGGATTGCTGTGAAATTTGTGGTGCCAGGAGGATAAATAACCCTATTATATAACTATATATTTTTAGATACACTTAGCAGCCACTTTGTTAGGTACACCTGTTCTGCTGCTTGTTAATGCAAATGTGTAAGCCAATCATGTGACAGAAACTCAATGTAGGCATGGTCAAGCTGGAGCCTATCCCAGCTGACACAGGGCGAGAAGCAGGGTACAGCCTGTCACAGGGCTACAGAGAGACAGACAACCATCCACACTCACATTCACACCTGTGGGCAATTTAGGGTGGCCAGTTAACCTAACCCCAGTAAATGCATGTATTTGAACTGTGGGGGGAAACCGGAGCACACAGAGAGAGTGAGTGAGAGGCCTGGGCCAAGGTGGACTTGAACCCAGGCCTTCCAGATGGTGTTCTAACTGTGAGGCAGCAGTGCTAACCACCACACCACCACGCTGCCCACTATTTTCACCTCAAAGCATTTTATATTGTAAGGTAAAGACTTTACAATAATACAGAGAAACTCCAACAATCAGATGACCCCCTATGAGCAAGCGCTTGGTGACAGTGGGAAGGAAAAACTCCCTTTCAAGAGGAAGAAACCCCCTGGGGATGAGGGGAGGGAGAGAGCTGTTGGTACCGGATGGGCTGTATTTCAGAAATTACTTATCTCCTGGGATTCTTCCATACAGCCATCTCTAGGCTTCACAGAGAGTGGTCAAAAAAAGAGGAATTCTCCAATGAGTGGAGGTTTTTTGAGGCAAAAATGCCTTGTTGATAAATATATTTTTGGTAAACCTTTTGCTACTTGTAAGGGTCCACGTGGCTCCAAGCATATCATGTAACTAGCAGAGATGCTGAGCTCACAGCAGACACTTTTAGCAGCCTGGTTCCTCCATCATGTGTGTTATCCTTGAGCCATCTTACACAGCATAGCAGCACAAAATATCTTTAGAAATAAGTTTTTACCTCCTCTGTGAGTAAAAGTAGAACTCACAAAGTGTTGTCTCCAGTGCTTTTAGATTGTTCCTCTGTCTTGGATAGACATGAAACTCTCAACCATTTCCTCCCAGCCTTCAGAGATGAGGAATTTATAGACCTGGTACAGGCTTCTAAGAAGACAGTCTAACTTAGATAAGCTCTGGGCATTTGGCTGTAGTAGAAGAACAGAGAAGAGTGCACTCAAAAGATGACTGAAAGCTGGATTCTCCGGGAGGACTTTAAGGGCTTTCTGTCTTAGACTGGCATAAATGGTTTTATGTTTTATCAAGTTCCAGAAAGTTTTTTTTTTTTGAGTATTCTGAAACTTGCAGTTTGAGGCCCTTTGATTGCTAAACTCTCTGGTAATCAGATCAGCGACTTGGTACACTTCCTCCTTGAGATGAGCATGCATGGTCACGTTTGCAATGATAGGCAAAAAAATTGATTTCACAAGTCTGCTGGTTTACCATGAACTTGGGTTTCTACTGAATGCTGTTCTCTGGCAATCAGAATGCACACTGAAAGCTTTCTGCTTGAGGTGCTTGTCTCATCTTCCACGATAGACCACAAGCTGATTTGCTTTGGACCTGAGCTTCTTCTGACTGCACCCAAGTCCTCGAGCCTTCACGCTTCTTAATTGAGGTTTGTATGTAAGGCCTCTTTTTCCATGATTGTCTAAAGAGCATGCTTTGATTGGTGCAGCATGCTTTAATAGCCTTGATGTTGCATGAGACCGTAGCATTATACATTAGCTGTTTTTCATTTACCTTTCCACCCTATTAGCAGCCTAGGTGGAGTCTATTGATCCTTATAAATAGCTATAACTGTACCAGAAGATTTGACTTGTAAGGTTGCTTGCATGGTTGCAGACCTGTTGCTAAACAATGAAAATGTGCATCATTTTAAAAGTGATCAAGCGAGTTTTTCCTTGCTGACGTTAACACAAAGCCACAAACTATGCAGACTATCAAAGAAATCCTGAGAAATATGAAGTACGGTCCTCTGAACAAGGAAGTTTTCACAGGCCTGTATGCAGTCCTGTGAAAACCTAAGCAGAGGGTAAGTAGCAGAAAAGCGCTGCTAATCAAATGCACTTAATTAACTGATTATCAGTGTGTGAGTGTAAGTATGAGAACCTCTAAAAGCAGAAGTTTTGGCAGTTTGCTGCCGCATTCCGGTGTGCGTTTAACACAGTGTCACAATCGTCCCAAGATCAGACCCTGCAATGCTTATAGAAATTACAAAAAAAAAATACATGAGCTACATCTCAGACTGTACCACATGTAATATTGAAGAAGTATTAGAAACAGTATCAGAAAAAAGGCTGAACTTGTTTGGAAGATTTGCCTGGAGAAAGCCTCATCTCTCTAAAAAGAACATGGCAGCACAGCTTAGCTTTGCAAAGACCTCTGGAACAATGTCCTTCAGACCAGAGTGCAGATGTTTGGCCATAATGCACAGCTGCGTGCTTGGTGAAAACCAAACACAGCATATCAACACAAACACATCACACCAACTGCCAGCACAGTACGAGAACGACGATCTGAGCATCTTGCAGTCAGTGAGTTGAGTGTGAACTCCTCTGCACACCAAACTATTCAAATGTGAGGCCATCTGTCCAGCAGCTAAAGCTTGGCTGAAGCCAGGTTGTGCAACGGGACAATGATTCCAAGAACAGCAGCAAATCTACAGCAGAATGGATGAAAAAGAAAAGAATGGAAGTGTTGCAATGGCTCAGCCAAAGTCCAGACCTCAACCTGACCGAAATGCTGTGGCAGGACCTTAAGAGAGCTGTGCATAAACCTCAGTGAACTGAAGCAAGCAGGCCAAAATCCCACAGCGTGACAGGACTGATAAAGTCATACGGAAAATGAGTATTACTGCTAAAGCTGGTTCCATAGGCTACTGAATCATGAGGTGCTTTTCACAGGAACTTTCTTTTTCACATGACTCCAGGTCCTACAGGGTTATGCATGCACCCCTTCAACAGAGACTTGCCTCAATACATGTGAACCAAAATTAGCCAAGAGTTCTCAGAACTGTCACAGAGTTGTAGCACATTGTGATACTCTCAGTATTTGAACAGTGTTATATCACTGTTTGTTCAAAGAGCTGCCTCAGATTTACACAGCCAGCTCTCTCCTGCTGATGCAATGACCTAAAAAAAAAAAAAAAAAAAGACTGGTTTCTATTCAGCAAAGCGAAATGAGCACATTATGTTCTGTTTCATGTAGCGTTGACTGTATAATTTGATTCTATTTTCATAGGGAGCTTTTATAAGAAATATTTTCTGTAAGCAACATGAAGACAGACCTTTTACTTCATGAGGTCAAATGGGAGCCAAAAATTTTTTTTAAAAAGGGGGATTTCTGCATGTGCCAGTTGAGCAAAGGTTACTGTGTTGCCTAAGAAAATCTGTTTGCATTAATCATGCCATGTGGCCTCACTGAATCACACTGGACTGCCATAAATCAGGTTTTTCAAGGAAAGTTTTCCCCAAGAGCCTGTGCTATATTTGAATTGGCTCTGCTCTCAGTGCAGAGTCCCTGGCACTGTGCGAACATGTATCTAAATCATCTGCCACAGTCCTGTCAGTGCTCTCCCCACTACTTTCCACTCCTCTATTGGACATATGCAATTGAAAAATAGGTAAATTCCTGCACACATTTCATGCTGTGGGAACTCCTCAAGCTAAAGATGATGGTGGCATAGCACTAAAATGTAAGAAAGTACATGCACAAGTAGTTTGACCTAAAGCTGACTGTGGAGCAAACGGGTGAAATGATAGACTGCATCTGGAGGTCTACTCGAACACATTTTAAGCAGGATACAATTCACACATTCTTGCACACTACAGAGCAAATATTATTGGACAGTGATTAATGCAGTGTGCTGCATTCAAGCAACATGATGCAGGAACACTGCAGAGCAGCTAAACTAATATTGTCTCAATAATGGCAGTGCGCTCGATTGTTACTGACCTCGTTTAAAAGATGTTTATGAAAAGTGTTTTTTTGACATTTTTATGAGAGTACAAAGAGAATGTAAAAAGTAATCAGAGGAGATTACAATGAACTTGTTTTGAGTAAAATAATTTTATTTGAAATTCAAGAGTGCTAACATCAGTCAGCCCCTAAATCAATACCTTTGGTGCCAACTGCTTTTAATGTTTTGATATATAATTGTTTAATTCTAATTGTTTACTGTGTGATTTTATCAGTCTCTCACATAGTAGTGGAGGAATTTTGGCCCACTCTTTAAGCGTTGCTTAAACCTCATTGAGGTTTGTGGATATTCATTTACAGCGTTTCAATTAGGTTGAAGTCTGGACTTTGACCTGGCCATTGCAACACCTCGATTCTTTTCTTTTTCAGACATTCTGTTGCATATTTTCTGCTGTGCTTGGGATCATTGTCCTGTTGCACGACCCAGTTTCAGCCAAGTTTTAGCTGTCGGACAGATGGCCTCACATTTGACTCTAGAATATTTTGGTATACGAAGGAGTTCACCCTCAACTCACTGACCGCAAGGTGCCCATGTCCTCTGGCAGCAAAACAAAGCCCAAACTCCACCGCTGTGCTGAGAGTTGATATGATGTGTTTGTGTTGATATTCGGTGTGTTTGAATGCGTCGTGCATTACGGCCAAACATCTGTGTTTTGATCTCATCTGTCTAGAAGTCTTGTGGTTTGTTCAGATGCAAGTTTGCAAAGCTAAGCCGTGCTGCCGTCCTCTCTTTAGCGAGAATAGGCTTTCTCTGGGCAACCCTTCTAAACAGGCAATACTTGCTCAGTCTCCTAATTGCACTGTCATGAAGTTTTACATTTAACATGCTAACTAAGGCCTGCAGTTCCTCTGAACTTTACATGGTCTGCTGCTTACCCTCTTAATTCCTACAGAAGTAGTAAGGGTCTGTTTTTGTTGTTGATCTCAGGTTTATTGACCTAGTTTTAACACCTGCTAAAGACTAGATATCTTTTTATATGTCCTGGTATGTAAAACCATAGAAATGAAAGAAAGCATACCTTTTTTTTTTACCATGACTCACTACACTACACGGACGTTCTTCCTCCCCACAACTGCCAAATGCTTTCTCAGAGGATTGTCTCATCGTCGGATTTCTCTCTCTACTCTCTCTATAATACAATATAGCTGTCTCACTAGATATTTGTAGTAGTCGTGGTGACAATAGTAGTAGTGGTGGTATTAGTATTACTATTGTTGTTTTATCATTTTAACCCAAACACGGGGCAAATAAAGAATTTCTCATTCTCTCTCGTTGTCCCTCATTAAAGTGCTTTCAGATGAGTGTTACTGAGAATTGAAATGAATTAATTCACAGCTCTTTATTGTGCACAATGCGTTGCACAGGGGAGTGTGGAAAAATGATAATAATCATTAATCATTGTGACGTTATTCTGATGTCTGTCGGCTCAACAACACACGCAACCATCTGATGTGTCATCCAAATTAGAGTGTGGAAAATGAGAAACGCGCTGTGGCTGACTGTGTGTACATACACTCACGCTTTGGGGGTTTACTGCCTATCAGCACGGAGAGTGATCTCCTCTAATGGATCCCTGTTTTACAGATTAACAACAGAGCCTGTTTAGTTAATCACTGTGGATTTGATCAAATTTATAGATTTGATGCTATTGTCCATTTTAGATAAGCAGAGTAATTACATGAAAGCCTCGAGGCCAGATGTCCGACTTCTGATTAAAAGCCAAGAAACCAGTGTTGACAGTTACATTAAACTGAATTATTTGAGTGCCACGGTCTCTTTTGTTCTGCAGACAGTGGCTTTCCTTCCTTTCCTCTTGCCCCAAATTAAGGGATCCCTTAATCCTTAAATTAGTGAGGATGCTGGTGCAAAGTCATCCCTCCTTTGCTTTACACTGAGAGCATTAAAGCCAATACACATTTCATTAGATTGCTGCAGATGTATGTCAAGTTGGACCTGAGCCTAAGAGGATTGTAACCGTGTTTAAAGCATGCATGTGAAATCTCACATATGACCGGGTCAAGCGGCTTCATTCGGTCCCATATAGTGCTCAAATCACATCCCAAACTTCGTTACCTCACCAAGTTGCCATCTGGACTTTTAGGCAGTTTGGTTTTAAGCTTCTTAAAATAAATTCAAACAATCAACAAATGCATTAGTGAATGTATGGTACAAGTCATGTGTGCACACGGAATTTTTATAGAAGCTGTAATCCTGATTTGAAAGGTTGTCAAAGGCCAAAGACGTGTTTTACTTTGCTGTATTTGTATATCATGGTGGCCATTTTTTTTTCTTAGAAGTTACCATACCATTTCGGACAGCATCGCAGCGATTCTGGCAAACCGTCAGGCGACTCAGGAGGGGAAAGCAGTGCTCCACACACACAATTTATAGTGCGGGTGGCGCGCTGCTGACTTCAACTGGGGCTATAGTCGGACGGTGGAAGGAATACTTCGAGGACCTCCTTAATCCCACTGACACACCTTCTGTAGTGGAAGCAGAGTCTGGGGACGAAGGGGATGACTTGCCCATCACCGGGGGTGAAGTCACTGAGGTGGTTAAACAACTCCTTGGTGGCAGGGCCTCTGGGGTGGACGAGATCCACCCTGAGTTCCTGAAGGCTCTGGATGTTGTAGGGCTGTCTTGGCTGACACGCCTCTGCAACATCGCCTGGAGATCTGGGGCAGTGCCACTGGATTGGCAGACCGGGGTGGTGGTCCCCATCTTTAAGAAGGGAG
>VUQJ01001989.1:0-11250 GCA_015108635.1 Andinoacara biseriatus | reverse complement strand
CCCATTAAGTCGTGCATAAAAGCTCAAGTGAAATGGAAAGATGCTCAGAAGGTAACTGCAAGATTCCCTCTGAAAACAGAGCAACTGTCCAGGTCCTGCCGCGTATCTTCTTTTATTTAAAGAGTGAACACATTTTATTTTCTAAGTTTGAAAACAGTTTCTGTCTTTAATATTTCTATTTCAGTACCTCGTATTGTATTTATTGACTTCCCTTCTGTGCTGTAGGTGAAGATGAAGTGATTTAAATATTAACTCTACTTCATAATGTTATGTGATGAACCTCCACCCGGTGCGCTAACACTCGCTCTGACAATGGTCTCCATTGCATGAGTAATATGAATTTAATATGTGAGTTTACTTGCAGTTTTATTTTCATTTTTTTTCCTCACAGCTTCCAAGCAGTCGTCCACAGCAGCTGCAGCTTTACTGGGAATGTAAAAGATTCCTGGTAACAGCTTTTGTTCTGCTCTGCTGGGCAGTGGTTGTTAAGGGGAATCCAAAACTAAAACACATGGGTTCAATCTATGCGTGCAAATAAAACCATGTTTATTTGTTCATTCTTTTCGGTGTATTCACTCACTTTGGTTAACATACATTATGTCCGGCTCCTCTCTCGGTTTGGCTTCGGGAGATAGACACCCTCTCTATGTTTAAGATCACGCTTTAAACTTTCCTTTTTGAGAAAGCTGAAGGCTGGATCAAATGACATCCTGCTGAGAGACCTCCCATGATGCTCTGGGCATCTCTCTTCTACACTCCTCTCTTTCCCTCCCCATGCATTTATAAGCCAGTAAGCCCTGCGTGCCTTCTCTCTCCTCCTGTGTCCTGTGACCAGTTGTTGCAGGTGGCCATGCTCCCTAATGCGGATGTCTTCCCATTGAAAACGTGCTCTTCCTCCCCACTATCGCCAGCTGCTTGCATGCAGTGGATCATTGAGTTTTTAATCTATAATGTTGAAAGTTTCTAACTTTGTAATATAAAGAGTGTTCACATGGCTGCTGGTGCCTTCAAATCCTGCAGGTCTGGGGGCTCCCTGAAGTTAACTATCCACCGGGAGGCTCCGCCGTGAAATACAAGTCATCTTAGGAATTTCTGATTCTGCTGGCAACAGGGACGCTAAAGTGAAGCTGAAGGTTGACACAGAAACAATTACATACTTAACAACAAGGAGGATGTCCCGATCCAAGCTGGATGCTTGTTGTCTTCCAACGATTTCATACTGACAACAGATTTGAAAAAGTAGGTTTTCAGCCAGAAATGCAAAATTTGGTGGTTAGACTGATGAGAAGCAACAGAATGCCAGAAGAAGTTAGGAGAGAGTGATTGCACCCACTGTAAGGTGGTGAATAACTTGGAGAGGAGCACGAGGAGGTTTGCATGACAGACAGACTGAAAAGGCAGAACACACACTGACTCTGATGACTAGAGGCCTCGAAAACACACGCAGGTAAATTATTGGAAGACGGCAGTCATGTAAATGTTTGAATGAGACGAACTTAACAGCGTGGGAAAGAGGAAGTGAAAAAAAAACGGAGCAGCGACAGTGACGAATATCACCAACAGGAAGGACGACAGGCCAAGAGAGAGCAGCTTTTCCTCAACTTTCATTTTCTTCAGTGTCTCTCTGAAGTGCTTCACTCGTGTAAGCAGCAAAGGGAGCAAATTAAGAAGACATGGGATCAAATCTGGGACTTTGATGAATTTAAATTGCTTTGTGAAGCGTGAACTTCCTCGTTGGTCCATTTCTCCATAGTCTCATTTATCCATGTAAACATGGATTTTTTTCAAATATGCCAACATTGCAGCAAAGTTTGCTTTTGTCTCACCTCAAACTAATATTAATCACTGGAGTGGGAGCTTAAAAAAAAGAGGGCTTCTAAGAACTTTATCAGTTTCTGAAGATACACAAAGAAGTGGTATTTAAATATTTAATCAGTACTACATGTTTAAACATTTACGTAAATATGACTGAATTGAAAGTTTACAGGCTGCTCTGATTATTAAGGTTTACAGGGAGTGTTTTATCTTTTTTTTTTGGCCCAATCTAGTGAGGAGCACTTCTCCTGGTGAAAATGCTCAGTTGATGTCAGAGGTCGGAGGAGAATGGCCACACTGCTTTGAGCAACAATAACTCAACTAAGAGCATCTCTGAATGTGAAACGCATCAAACCTTCAAATAGATGGGCTGCCGCAGCAGAAGCCCACAGTGAGTGCCACTCCCACTAAAAACAGGAAACTGCCTGAAGCTACAATCCACACAGGCTCAGTAAAATTGGACAACAGAAGATTGGAAACACGCTGCCTGGTTTGATGAGCCTCCATTTCTGCTGCTACATTTGGATGGTAGGGTCAGAATTTGGTGTGAACAACATAATCATGGATCCATTCTGCCTACCTGAGCATTGCTGCTAACCATGCCCATGCATTCATGACCACAGCGTGCCCATCTTCCGACGGCTGCTTCTAGCAGGATAACATTCCATGTGATAAAGTTTCTTGAACATGACGGTGAGTTCACTGAACTCGGCCACAGTCACCAGATCTCGGTCCCATAGAGGGTTCAAATCGCGGATGTGCAGCCAACAAATTTGCAGAACCTGTGTGATGGTGTCGTGTCAAAATTAACCAAAATCTCTGAGGAACGTTTGTAACACCGTGTTGAATTTATCCCACAGAGAATTAAGGCAGTTGAGAAGGAAAAATGGGATGCAACCTGGAACTAGTGAGGTGTACCTTAGAAACTGTCCGGTGAGTGTATATTCTAATGCTCTGAATGGCTTAAACTTTTTTTAAATTAATAACAGAAATTAAATTTGCATTTACTTTATAACTTGGAACGTCAGTTGTCATCATGGACCCTGGACATCACAGGACCATTAAATCACACACTCCGAATCTGGAGGCCAACAGGGAGCTCGGTTTGTTTGGAATATGAAAGCAGCCTCTCACATGCCAGGCTGACTGGAAAACCATTCATAATGCAAACATGAACAAGTCTGTGTGTGTGTGTGTGTGTGTGTGTGTGTGTGTGTGTGTGTGTGTGTGTGTTGTACATGCCCTTGTAACTCGCTGGTTACAGGGGGATGCAAAACACCTTTTCCAGGTTTTTTCCCCTTCAAAGTGACCAAAAATAATATCAACTCCACCTCATTTCCCAACTATCTCACATCCTTAATATGCTGTGTTGCCAAATCTGGACCCCCCAGGGCTGCCTTGTGTCCTGCCTGTGCAAAACCGAAGGTGCCTGATTTACATCCAGGAGACAATTTCCTTTGCAAACAATACATACCTGAAAATAACTCTAGACAAAATAGAGCCAGCTATGTTTGCTGCGTGATTTTACAGGACATTTCCTCCAAAGGTCATGTGGGATTATTTGAACTTGCAACCTTCCTGAAAAGAACCTATTGTTTAGGGCGTTAAGTACTCTATATCATGTTGCTGTGCCATGATAAACTAAACAGTGATCATGTTGTATTTGAACCCGTACGTACAAGAAAGCTGAAAGATGATTTGCAACTCGCTTCAGTCAACATGATTGGTTCTTAGCTTGGAAGCTGGTTCCACGATTTTGATTTACTCCTTTTGGCACCGTGCAGAGGATTGTCAGTGCCTGCCGGGTTTTAGACCACAGAGACATACCAAGTGATTTCCCACCCGTGCACCACCCTGTGGAATTCCTGGCAGTGATGTGCATTCAGCACCAAAGACAGGCTTCACTCGCCTCAGCTGCAGCAGATGAGCTTCAGTGGAGGCGTGGCTGTGAAAAGAACGAGGTTAAAAGAGGTTGTGTGTTTATGAGGAAGTGCCTGTTTCATGTTTAATGCATACGGCCATGTATGTGCGCTCCCCCTCCTCCTTGGCCCATGTGTGCTGTAAAATCCACCCAAGGTCCTTTCCTTCATTCCCCCCAGGACGGTGCACCGTTGCTGGGATGCCTGCTTGTGTATAGCCATAGTCAGGAAATGTCACTGTTGGCATCTGACGAAGGCTAGTGCGCCAACCCAAGCGTGCCTCCTAGCCACCTGCGGCCCAACCTCCTCTGCTGCAGACACTGGCTTGCTTGTTTGTTCACCGACCATTCCCTGCCATTCCCCTCCAAAGTAAGCCTGTCTGGCCTGCCCTGAGCTTGTGAAAGATCAATCAGGTGAGCACAATAGCATTTATAGGGGTGTTTTTGACTGGTGGCCCTGTAAGTGGCTGCCATGCAGCTGCACTGACCCGGCTGAGCTGCCAGGAACACAAACACAAAGCTGACTCTAAAGTCTCCCCCACAGAGACAGTCCCACTCACACACAGACACATACATACACACTGGAAAATACCCTTTTTAACCGTTTGGAATGGAGAAAATATATCATAAATGTGATCTATCCTGGATTTCTTTATTATTTGATTTGCTCTAATTGATAGTTTGTGTAGATAATAGTACATCTTCTTCCACTTATCTGATTCAGGCTTGCAGGAGTCTGTCCCAGCTATCACAGGCCAAGTGGCAGGGTGCTCTGTGGACAGAGACAGACAACCGTGCACTCTCACACTCACACCTACAGCCACTTAACCTAACCCAATGCACGTCTTTGGACTGTGGGCGGAAGCTGGAGTACCCAAAGAGAACCCACACAGACTCGGGGAAAACTCCATGCAGAAAGGCTCCAGACTGGAGTTGAACCCGGGACATTCTTGCTATGAGGTGACAGTACTAACCACTGCAGGGATATGAATGTTTGCACTAAGGTGGGGTTCAGAGCTAAAGGTCTAGCACTTAGTGCTTAATTTAGGGGCTGTAGCTCGGGAGGTAGAGCAGGTCATCTACTAATCGGGAGGTTGGTGGTTCTATCCGTGGCTGCCCCAGTCTGCATGTCAAAGTATCCTTGATGCTGAAGCCCAAGTTTCTCTCTGATGCTGACAGCCGACCGAGAGGCGTTTTCAAGCAAAGCAAATATGCTTCCATGCAGGTCTCCAAAATCCCAACTGCACATGGATGATGCTGCGCATGTCGTTTGTACGTGGTGACATGTACAACCTAAGAAAGTGAGGCAGATTAAAGTAATCTGTTGTTTTTTGAGTATTTTTAGGAGCAGGATGACGGCTGCAGGACTGAGTCTACAGAGTATTTCTTTAAATCATGGCAAAAACAACACAGAATATCACAACTGATTATTAAAAGGAAATATTTTTACTTATTTTTGACAGCGTGGAACACTTTCTACTGCAGCCAATCATTTATGGACTGTTAACGAAGTTCCACGTGTATTTATTCATGGCTGGCATACTGACACCATAAAACTGGGCTTCTATTACGAGCCAGAGCTTCATCATAGAGACCAAAGACTGTTGTGGGAGACATTGTTTTGCTCTAAAAACAGGATGGCTTTGAGAAGACACAGAAGCGCCTTGTTATGTCTCGTTCTGCGTCTCTCTCACTGCTCGCACTGGGCTGGTTTTGGGTAAACCCTTCTATTGTTGCCACCGGCCCCCTCTTCACCCACATTTCCATTTATATCCCATTTTCCACTTCATTTCCATGCTAATTTCAGGGGACAAAAAATCCCATGTTATGTCATTTATAGGGCTGCAGCTGGTTTATCTATCTATACAAGGGGAAAACCAGTGGGGCTGGCCTCAGGGCATGGCCTCCGCTTCATCAAAACCTCCTCTGTTAAATCAAAGGCAGGACATGTAGATGGTGGGACTGTTTGGCACACGGATGATAAAGCTGTCTATTATGTGATGCCTGGCATTGAGAAGCAAAGAACAAAAACAGATTAATAACAAGTTATTTTAGCTTTCCTGAGCTGCGCTCCACATTTTCTGCTGGGGTTTCACGGTTTTGCAACCCTGTATTGTACTTTTTCACAAGAGGGCCTGTCTAATTTTCTTGGATTCCTGCTTGTAATGACTCTCAATCCTTGTTAACTCTGTGGTGTAAACTATGCCTCCAGATCTTTCCACCAAAACAACACACAAGCCTGTTTGGAGGCCTGAACAAGTGGGCGGTTGTGTTTAGTTTGGGTTTATCCGGTACTAGGAGACCTGATAACGCAGCTTGACCGCAGATGTCCCACCATGGGTGATGGTGAGTTTTATAAGATGTGAGGATTGTAGAAAAACTATATAGTTTCTATCTGACTCTACATTATTTGTTGTCTGCAAAAAACCAAAACAAAAACACAACATAATTAAGCATCATAATATTTTACTGATTTTGGTATCAGCTACTAAATTTCTGGAATTGTGAGATCCCTATCCCTGTTCCTATCCCTGGATAGGAACAATAAACACATGCACTGTAGCCCTGAAGTTTCTAGATATTTTCCCGCAGAGGTGCATGTAAGTATGGCAACATTCAAAGCAGTTAAATGGATCTCTAACCAGCTGCCTCCCATATACAGAGTCTGTGTGAAGTCCAGTTGTGCTCATGTGAACAGTGCAGGTAACTGGAGTGTGTGTCATGTGTCCTGTGTTCATATGAACCAAATCCTTTCTGTTTGAAGTAGAAATGTCAGCTTTCTAGATACAGCGTGGTCATTGGGCTTTATTATCTGGATACCATGACTGTCTGTGGCACTTTTCATAACAATCTATCCAATAGTAGATGAAATATTTCACCCTGGCTGACCCACAACCTGAAGTGATGCAGGGTTGCCTGGGAAAAGCTGGACTGTCACCAAATTCTCTGGTCTGCATTTGTAACCTTTTCATAATGTCTCTAGATCACATGTTGCTTTTATTTTCAAACAATGCCAAGTAAAATACCATCACACATTAAACAGTTATAAAGCAGATGCAACTACAGTTACATTCACACACACCCTGCTAACAACCGTCACAGGAAATCAAAAGATACAAGGTGACCTTTTGCGCCTGTAAGAATCAGCAAATGCTCCACGTGCATGAAATACGTGGCACTCAACACCGTCTTTGAAGGTCTCCACCAGACTATGTCAAACTGGCACCCATGCCATCCTGTCCCATCTGGTCCATCACCAGGGCAGGACTGTGAATGACGGATGGAGGAGCATGCACTGTATATAAGGCTGATTGTCCCAGACCGGTGAGGATATTGGTGTGTGTGTCACTACTGCAGTGTTAGATCTCACTAAATCAGACATTTGTGTTCTCACATGCAGGTCAGTGGGATCGTGCATAGAAAAGTCAGGGTGTCAAAAAAGCTTGAATTGACATTGAGTTCATCTGATGTGCCTTTTCATAATCAGTCCTTGCACAGATGAACACTTGCAGGCCTTTCTGATTCACGACGCTGGCTGAGTTCACACTGGGACAGCCTTGAGCTGTCTGAGACTTGAGAGGAGGGGCTGAACTAATGCTGGCTCTGGGACTTTGACCTGATACTGAGAATGTGCTTAGCCAGTGTAACCAATAAACATATACTGTTTACTTATTGGGTTTCCTGATACAACACATTCCAAGAGAAGTAAAACAGTTTGTCCCTAGAAATAAGGGTTCTACTTATAAACAGTTTCTTTAAAAAATATGGCTCAGTGTGACATTATGCCCACATTACATGTGCAGCTTTCATCAGGGTTTGACATTTATCAGCACATAGAAACATGTGATCTCATGCTGAGATCCAAGGACAACAGATTAGACTGATTGACAGGTTGGTAATAATAAATATTATTATTATTATGACATAATTATTTGAAGATGTTTGGAAACTAAAGTAAAAGTAAAATTGTTGGTCAGTTTAAAACTCCTCCAGTTTTTATCTGTTGTTTGTTCCTACTCTCTGAAATGATCCGTGAGTGTTTCTGCAGCGACATTTAGGAATGTTTACGCTTTAAAAGCGGGAAGAATGCAGCGTTTTAAAGGTACAGGTTAGGATTGGAAAAGATGGTTTGGACTGAAGTACAATTTTAGGCCATCAGCTGTTCGGGCTCTGCCCCATTAAACAGGGACAACGCCTGCACACATTTTACACAAACCTTTAGACCCACAAGATTTTTTTAATTAACCAAAATAAAGTAAAATCTTGAAAAAAGAAAACTGCTACTGCTCTCATAAAATTAAGGGTATTTTAACTCTTGTGCTGTTGAGTTCAAACTCTGATGGTCTCACGCGGTTTGTAGAGACGCACTTTGGATGGTTCAGCGTTTGCTTGGAGTGAAAAGAAACCAAACGTGAGGAACAAACCACAGGTTCACAAACCAATCACAGCCACTGCCTGGGAGTTAATGTCTTTAGATTTAGTCTTTGTCATTTTGGTTACATTTATCTACACAACCAGCTTTTGGAGGGTATGTTTGAGGGAAACAAGCAAAAAATATTCTGGAACCCAACTGAATTCAAAGCAGAAATGTGGAGCTATAAATAAGAATAAATTCAAACTATAAAATTCCTCTGGTTCAAAAAAACACTGACCTGATTTGCTGAGTTCTTGTTTGAAGACAGCTTAGCTGTGTATACACAGTTTCTTACACAGCGACTGCAGATCCACTCACTTTCAGTTCCACCTCTAAATAAAGTGTTTTATTATATTTAAACTGTTGGCTTCTTTACAGCCTCTCTCATCATTTGCCTCGCTGGACTCTTTTTTTTTTTTTTGCATTCTTGATGCATTCCTACAGTAACTCACTCTGTTTACATGAGCGACGGAGGCTGAAAATCAGGCCCAACATGTAACAAATTTAATAAACTTGCTTACTTTGGATGTGAAACAGGTTTTGAGCAGTTTCGTGTAACTTGCCACCTTATTTCAATTCTTCTTCGGCCCCACGTTTGCGGGGTTTAGTGCCACGCAGCTGGACACAATAAAAACATTACTCTCCTGAGAAAACTGATCACTCCCTTCTCCCGTCATTATTTATTTGTTCTGCTCAGGTAAAGCTGCACTGATGTCAGCCCTTCCTCAGTCTAACATCAGGGTATGAAGTCAGCGGTGTTTGAAGGAGTGAGATCATCTTTCCATTGACTGCAGAGTGGGGCAATGTAAGGGACACCTCTTGTGGCAATCAGGGAGATGTTGCTCGTCTGGCTGCTTGTCTCTCTATCGACCTGCCTGTCTACCTGCTTTCATACTTACCTGCCTGTCTTCCTGAAAGTATCTCCTTTTTCATTTCATTCCAAAGACATGATCAACACATCTGAGGCGGGAGATGGTTTCACTTTGTTCAATGGTCTTTATGGGCGTATCTTCCAAACTGTGGACCTTAAAATACCTAATGCCTGAGGTAATTAAATGCAAATGAAAGTACACACAGTATCCCACGCTCTCTGTCTGAGCTAACAAAGAGAACCTGCAGGGATACAGAAAAAATGTGATGCAAAAACCCCCAAAAACAAATAAGGAATATGATTTTATGATTCATTTTAAAAAACTGTTTCACTTAAAAACAGTTCCTGAATATTTTAGAAGTTGTATTCATCTTGAAATTGTACACATGACTACATTAAGCTGGATATATTGTACTGCATTAAATCAGCTTGTGTGTCGGCATCGCTCTGCCATCACAAGTGAAACTGAGCCGACACTCGGAGCTAATAAATATTGAACGACAGCTATTCTGCTTTTACTGAAGTGCAGGAAAAAGTGAAGACTTCAGAACCAGCTGAGTCTGTATTTGCCTTGTAGGATATATGAAAATGAGAAAATGGCATTTTTGGGATGGTGTGTGTCCTTTTAATCAGGCTAAAGAATGGTAAATGGACTAGTTCTTATATAGCGCTTTTCTACTCTAACTGAGCACTCAAAGCGCTTATACAACATGTTTACATTTACCCCATTCACACTCAATCATACAAGCACAGCTAAGTGCTTTTAGCTAACATTCACACACATTCATACTCCAACGCTTGCGTCGGAGAGCAACTTGGGGTTAAGTATCTTGCCCAAGGATACATTGGCACGCAGGCTGGAGCAGCCAGGAATCGAACCGCCGACCTTCCGATCAGTGGGTGACCTGCTCTTCCTCCTGAGCTACAGCCACTCCCAATGGTAACAGTACATACCTGTAAGAACACAGTCCTTTAAAAAAAGCATTTCTATTTGGGAACATAAATGTTAACTACTAAAACTTTACTTATGTTGAGGGAAGTGAATGATTATTTCACCTTTAGCACTAAGGGGAATAATCAGTTGTCTTCAAATAGATCTTTTTAATCAACCTTTAAAACAAGATTATTTTTTCAGGTCAATTCTGAGTGTGAAAAATTGAAAACAAAAACCTGAGGATTTATTTTATGGTCCTAGTATAGACTTTATGTAAACCACTGATTTGTTTTTGGATGCTGCCATATTGTTTTTTTTTTTTAACTAGAAGTTATCAAATTTGGACAATAGGTTAGTAAACTATATGGATGCATCACGCAGACACAATTATATATACAACATATGTTGACATAGAAATAGAAGAAAATTAAAAGATTTCAGTTTTACAAAAAAAACTGTAGCACAGACTTTTGAGAGGTCTGTTAGCTGCGCAGCAAACTATATTATAGGTATTATATAGGTAATAGTGCCCACAGCCGCTTTGACCTTCACTCAAAGTGGCCATACCCTTAATCATGTATCGCTTTAAAGCTGAATATAATTTAAACAGATGAGTTATCACAATTCACATCATTTACAGTTGTCAGGATGGGGTAAGTTTGCCACAGAGGGAAAAATGTGTTTTGTAACAGAATGAAAACAATGTAATTCTAGTTTAACATATTTGTACTGTGTAACTGACTTTTGGAAACAGTCAAGTGGAGATTTGTGTAACTGCAGTTTTGGCACTTCCAGTTGTCCACATTTTCACTGATATCTGCTCCAGAGGTTGCTTACGCTTCCAACTCTTGTTGCACTCATCAGGGCATTCATCTTTCATTTGCTTCTTTTTCTTAACCACACATTAAAAGAAATGCACTGAAGGGCATGCAGAGCTGGGAGTAACATAAATACTTTATACTTTGGATATTTTTTCATTGTAAGAAGTAATGTAATACTTTAGTTTACATTTCAAGTAGTCAGTTGTTTAATTTTTCATGAGAAATGTTATATATGTTATCAGTTCAGTTCAATTAAATTCAGTTTTATTTATATAGTGCCAATTCACAACAAAAGTCACCCCAAGACACTTTAAATTGTAATGTAAAGACCCTACAATAACAGAAATAAACTCAGAAATCACATAAGTCATGAGACATGAGCAGCACTTGGTGACAGTGGGAAGGAAAAACTCCCTTTTAACAGGAAGAAACATCCAGCAGAACCAGGCTCAGGGAGGGGCAGTCATCTGCCACAAC
>VUQJ01001987.1:45947-56600 GCA_015108635.1 Andinoacara biseriatus | reverse complement strand
CCCACAAATCTGTAGTCCAGGTCCTACACCCTTTGACCTCACCTCCTTCTTTGTATGTGACGTGCGGTGGGAGTTTTCAGTCGCCAAAGAGGAAGAAGAAAAAGCAGGAGCACAACAGAGTCAGACCTCTGAGAAACACAGTCCACTGCTTCCACGAGCTCCCCATTTCAGCTGTCTCAGTATCTTTAAGTCTTCTCTTCTCCTGCAAACCTTTCCTCTCCTTTCACAGAGCTGGCTCCACACACACACACACACACACACACACACACACACACACACACACACACACACACATGCGTGCATGCACATACTCAACAGTGGTAATGTATTGCTTGCAGGGGGGTAAGGAAGAGACCACCAGCTAGAGCGCTGGGCTTGAAGAGTGTGGACAACATGGAGAGAGGAAGGACTTAAATGACATTTAGCCTCAATACAGATCCATTATCTTTCTAACGTAGACAAAACCTTTCACTAGGTCCCATTTTATTATTTAGGCTCCTTCAAGAACCTTTATCTTTTGGATAAAGCAGGGATGAAAGAAAGGTTCCTACAGATTCAAATGTCAAGGTTTCCATCTTGGGTCTGATATTAATCAATACTCATTGGCCTAACCAGAGATTTTATCCATTTTTATGACCTTCTCAGAATTAAATATGACTGGATATTTCAGGAATCCCATGAACAGAAATTAAAGGATCACAGTAAAAGACTAATAGCTCATTATTTTGACATTGAGCTCATGACACTGCTCATGCATACAGCACGGCCACCCCTCTTTGCTGGATTGAGTTGGTATAACCCAAGAGAAGCTGCTCAGTCACTGTTGCTGAGGCCCACCCTCTCAAATATAGGACATGACCAGAGAATGTATACACCTTCAGCCAGGGATATAGAGCAGCCAGTAACTCACATGTTCTTTCATCTGTGTCGAGTGAAACAGAGCAAATCAGGACACGGATGTCTCGGCGGCAAATCGAGTGTACTCGTTTACGCCAGTCACTTAACTAGCAGGTTTAACTGAGCAGCAGTTCCTCTGCAAAGGCTTCAAGCTGAGGAGATTTTTTTTTCCCTGCATGTGGTTTCCACATGAGGGCAGGTTTAGGGTTTGGTTACTCATAATTCAATTATGACCTTTATGATCAGCAGGCGCACCCGTGCTCCCATTTGTAAAACTATTTTTAAATGATGGCAGAATTGCAGTGATTGAATTGGCTTGATTTTAGAGAGCGCTACAAGCTTGCTTTCCAAAACAAACTTTTACCCTGTCTGCATACAAATTTTTTCCAAATAAATTAATCGCATAGCAGAGACCCACGATGCTAGGAACACTTTTGAGTCCAGTGTGGAGCATGTAAACATTGAAAAATAATCTGACTTAAAAAAAAAAAAACAACCTTTGTTTGATGACAAGAATCCTCAAATAAGCATTGTTTTTACTAAATCTTTCAATGCAATTTATGAGGAACACTCACTTCAAATGCACCTCCAATATCATCTTAGAGTCAAGCATCATGGAGGGGCCCGGGTGAAAATGTTCTTTTTTACATGAATGTAAAGGTAGTTATTAATCAAATACTGAAACAAAAAAAAGGGCATTTATTTTCTTCCTTGCAACAATCTGATGGTATCCTTGCTTTCTAAGAGACAGTCTGACTAGATCTCTGTTGTTTAACACCGATGTCGGTCCATCTATAGTGTTGTTTTTTATGTCATACTGTGACCAGTTTTGACCGGAGAGATAATACTGACTTTCAATAATGACCGGTCTTCTCTTTAAGTGTAGTATACCCATTTTTCATTTGCTGAATATTGTTTCAGCAGCAGCAGGGTTGCATGTGGCACTCGTAACATGAAGCAAAAAGACTTGCACAGAATGCAAAGAATGTCACCTACTTCATACGGCAAACAGCTTATCAGTCACTTATGTCGTATTTCAAACTGCTGCAGATGACTCAGTTCAATTGCTTGTTACACATTTGCCTCACCTCCACATCATATCTATGTTAAAGTCTTGCGTAAATGCAGTCAGTTATCAGTACAAATCCAATAAAGATAAAAGGATGTGACTTTAAAAAAAAAAGAAAAGAAAAGAAAACTTGTTTCTTTGTTGTTTAGCTTTAGTCCAAGGGTTTGTCCTCCAACAATATTCTTTATCCACCAAACCTCCCAAAAATCTGAGATTTAAAAAAAAAAAAAATTAAACTGTTAAACTACTTAAGGAATATTACTTAAAAACATTATTTTCCTTATTAGCTTGCCATTTATCCAAGTTTAAAACCTGTAAAATTTAGTTTTCAAATTGTGAAACCAAAGGCAGCTTGAAAGAAATGTTAAAAATTCTGTTTTATGCTATGATAAGTTGACTTAATTATTGTCAGCAGATTAGACATCTGATCACAAGTTTAATCTGCTTCTGTCAATAACGACAACAACAACAGCTGGTTATAAGCCAACATGCCAGCTAACATTAGGCTGGAGTTTCCCCAAAAAATAAATAAATAAAATCACATTTTCTCTGTTATAAATAGTTTGATTACATTCACACATCATGAACAGCAGCTAACGGCACCTACCAACAGAAAAGTTCCTCAACAGCTCATATCAATAGCATCATAATCAGTATGAAGTGAACTTCAATGATTTATTGAACTATATCAGACTCCTTTTCACAAGTTTTAAAGCCTCCTCCAGAGTAAGTAGATGTGGCCACATCGACAGCTGAGGTAAACAATGATCTGACAGGATACACTTGCTACAGATAAACAGCAGCCAGAGTGTTAGGTAAAAATACTGCTAAACATTTAATTTATACACATGCTCTTTATTCCTGATTTAGATACATTAGAATTTATGGTGTACAAAAAACGTCTTTATTCACTGAGAGCAGTAGAAACTCGCTGGTCATAGGAAGCTATTATGGGGAAACGCAGAGTGGCTGGTGGCTATCATTATATACCTTCAACAGAGCAGATTCTGTGCAAATTCTATACTATGCATGCTTCTAAATCCCAACTCAAAACCATTAAACATTCAAAAAATGCTGCTGTGGTCCTTTAAGAGTCCCTGCTTCTCAACTGAATACCCTATTAAGTTCCAGCCCATTGTTTCCCCACCATCTGTGAACACCCAGATCCAGGATGTTTACCAAGAGTAAGAAAAAACCTTGAACTGCACACAGCTTCTCAGACATAATGGCAGTTTGAGTCCTTAGCTTATAGAAATCACTGCATAAAGCTGTTTTCACAGCTTCCTGCAGTTGCACTGTTTAACTGTGCAACCAAAATATGAAAATATACATTTCAGTTGAATTGGAACTGTCCCCTAGTTGTCTTCCGAGCAAAATTTTAAATCTCCCTTCTGAATCTTTAAAAAGATGTCAAATGTATCACTAAAACAACCTCACCCATAGACAGTCAAATCTGCATATCAGCCTTTCTTAGTGCCTGTGTCATTGTTCACCTAATTTTTTCACAGAGCGCTTTCTCTCTCAAACACGTCCGCTGCCAGACTGATAATTCCACATGAATATTCATCATTTATTGAACTCCGCTGGGCTCTGTGTAATTTGGAGCGTGAATGTGGGTGTGCTTGTCCTCGTTTCAACTTGTGAAACGCGATGGGAGGCCTCCTCAGACATGCTGGGATGTTCGGAGCCACGCACTTCAGGGGCCTGAAGTTTCAGAGCAATGCAAAAAGGCCTGTGAAAAAGAGGTATTCTCTTTCTCGCCTCTATAATCTATTAATCTATGCTTAACTAACTTGTCTTCTTTCAAATTAAAGTGACAGGCTATTAAGTCTGTGTGGAGATAGCGAAGACTGGAGTCTTTCAATTCAGCTAATCTGTCTGCATACCTCTCACATTTATACTCAAGACTCTCATTTTCATGCTTTATGATGACTTGTTATCCACTGCAGACCTTAAAATAAACGACTTGCCCCGCAAAACCAAAGAGAACAACATGCAAATCAAACAAATATCACACACCATTTACACCTTTAAAATAAATTCAAACACCTGCTCTGACATAATTCAACTTTTTGTGGCAAATCTCACACGTGTACTTGTTTCAGATGTGTTTAAAAAATAGGTTTAATTTCTCTTTGAACTGTAAAACTTTATTTTGCAGGATTTTTCCTGCACACAAATTGGGCTTAATTTACTCGAGCCTGAATACATTTTTTGTTTATAAAATGATCAAAACTAACAGGAAAATGCACAGACTTCAGTTAAGTAAGGTAAATTAATCACTATCAATTCTGATAACCCACCATTTATCAGGGACAAATAAAAGTCTCTTGTTACTGTAAAATGAATGAGCTATTTGACAGTGTTATTGTTACTTTGTAACCATTATTTATAGCCTTAATGTTCAATTAGAAAAGCAGTTGTGAGAATAATACATCATGAGACCAAGATTACAAAACAAGCATAAAGTCCATCCAGGCACATGGTGCTTGCATTCATTTTAAATCCACGTTTAATAACTAGGTGCTGAGTCTTGCTTTACTTGACCTCAGCTCTGCCACTGCCTTCCTACAAACATGGCCTTAGGCCTTCGTTCGAAGCACAGAACGCAAATTTAAATAATGAATAAAGTAAGTATTCTAGTCAATAAAGAAAAATGTTTTATCAATATTCAGTGAGAAATTTATGTTACATAACACTTTGGTGCAGAACAAAACACAATAAATTGTGAGATGCAGCACTGTGGCTTGCAACGAGACACAAGTCAAAAAGTACACAGTACTGTGCTTACTTGATCTAGGGATCCAGTCTGTGAGTCATGTGGTGGCTGTGGTGGCCTTGTCAGGGACTCTGAGCAAAGCTGAGGGAAGGAGGGAAGCCTGGCCGTGAGATCAGCGGTGGGCCAATGGCTTAAAGTCGAGAAGATGGCACGGTGATGATGGTGGGGTTATGGCTCCACGGCCGGTCTGTCAAAAAGCACCATCCCAGGTGCAGGGAGAAGCCTTTTGGCCTTCAACTGGAAAGAAGCCACAGAAGAAATAAACAATCACAACACTGTTAGTTTGCAATGTTGTCAACAGTGAAAGAATGTGTTATTTGCTACCGGAGGGATAAAATGTGTGTGGCACGGTGAGATAAGATGCTACTGCAGGAGAAAAATGCAAAGACACGTACAGAGGTGAAAAATAAAGTGCACTGTAAACTCCACCAGGTAAAGCTGGCACATCACATCTTTATTACAACTATGGGCTATTATTTCATTGCAATTTGGGGTGAGTGATATTCAAGGAATACTTCAGGAATACTGAATAATATTTAAGCTGCACAGAAGATAACACTGACTACGTCAAAATGACTTCTTGGCTTTTTCCTATTTCCTGTGATAATGTTAGGATGGTGGGTGCTCTTATTAAACATGGGAAAAGATTCAAATAATGTCAGTGTATATACAGGTAAATTAAGCCTTGCAGACTGGGGGGGCGTTACCTTGCTAATGCTAAATGCTGTGCCAGCTTGCTAATTCAGTGATAATGAAAAGTTGTATAATATTATGTATGTAATATTCTGTGAAAGTGGTTGGTCCTACAGGTCATTGAAGGCACCTGAATCTGATTGAACCATGACAAAAGGGAGCGGGGGTCCCTCTAGTCTGTGCGGCAATGCTCTGAAAATAAGTTGCATGTTTACCTGCAGCTATTGTTAATAAACATTCCTTAAGCAAAACATCAGTGTGTTATCCCTGTGAGTCTATGAAGAGAAGAAAAAAGACAAGCTCCTGGAATTTTATGTTTAATAGGAAGCCCAAAATTATCCTTTGAGATCCCTTTTTCCTCTATATCCCTAGAATTCATCCTGGTGGCTATTTTGCCCTGCAAAATCAAGCTTGAACAGGACAGTCGCAAGATGGTGAACATGCACACTGTGAACAAAACTGGCCGTGCCCGGTAGTACAGTAAGCGCTGAATGATCAACCGCTGGCTAGAACCCTGGTACGACAATACATGGCAAACTGAAATACTCGACAGGAGAGATAAACAAAAAAAAAAATAGCATTTTCTGACAGAGGAAAAATGACCAGCTGACTATAAATTTTTTTTTGACCATATGAATTCTGTATGCAACTCAGACACAGCAGCAACACAATGAAAATCATGTGACTACAATTGTGTGGGTGAAAATTCCCCGATGTTAGTGTTCTAGGGTTAAAGGAGGAAGCAGGATAACTCTTACTTTCTCACTGTGTGGGGATTTTCCCCTCACCTACAAGACTGCATTTTATAGAAGATCAATAAAGCCGTAGGGTGAATTCAAAATAGAAGCATTCTATCAAAGACATCTGGAGAATAATAACGACCCACACCAGCTGTAGGGCTTCATTCATTAAATATATTCAAAATATTTAGGTTATTTCACTGCATAAGCACAGGCATCCACTTTAATATTAACAACTTTGAGCACACACACTGAATATGAATCTAAACAGAATTATCTGCCCCTGATGTTTGTGTTTCTTGCCTTGACATCCGCTTCATAGCTTCTCACAGCTGGCTGTTAACAACCCAGCAGGTAGGGACAGACTGAACACAGTGAATTCTGCACGCCATTGTGTCGACTTTGGTGGCTTCACATCTCGCAATCATAACACCTCGTCAACAAACAAACTGAGAACACAAATAACACTCCAGCCGTTAAACTCCCTATGCAGTAACAAGAGCCCGCCAGCAACCAGGAGCTGTACTATGTCTTATATATATATATGTTTATAGTATTATAAGCATAAAAAAAACAATAAAAAGAGGATTATGAGCAGTTGGTGGCATATACTTTAGAGTAAGATGGCATCTAAAACTTTTTATTTATGACAAAAATCCAAATGATTCTGGTCTGGATCAAAATTATTTAACACTCGCTCATGTTTTGCATCAAATGAACATTTGAAAGACAATTGTTTAGCAGTGGACTTTCCTGAAATTTTACATTTGTGAAATGAAAGCTAAAAGGGGTGGTCTGTATTTGCCTTCTGCTCCAGCTTTGTCTTACATTATAAAGCCAGCACAAATTTGGACCCTTTCCAGCACTTTCCACCCCCTCTAAAAGCCCAAGGTCACTCAAGTTTAGTTTAGCTCAAATTAAGATGACAGAAAGAGACCTTCTGGTCAACAAGAAAAGTAAAAACCAAACCATCTGTTTGGAAACACTTTGGGTTCAAGGAGTCCAAAAGTTCTACAAATCCAACAACCAGATTATCATGTCGAAACAACTGTTAGTCCAGTACTGACCAAAATAAAAGAAATTATGATTCTTGCCATTATCAAGCAGCCTGACCCAGGCCTGTCACAAACATCTCTCTGCACCCGCCAGAGCCTTTGTAGACCATCCAAAGTCGCCAAGTTAACGCAACTTATAGACAGCATTCAGTCACTATCAAGTGTAAGACCTAGTATATTTATTACCACATGCACCAGGTGTGGAGACACTGGTACAGCTGTATTTCAGTAGGACAATGATCTATATTCTTTTTTTGTGTGTTTTATCTTGTTAGTTTTACTGACCACTGAGTTTGTAATTGAGTGACTGACTGAATGGACTTCAGCTGGTTCAGGCGTCTGAGTAGGATGCCTCCCAGGTGTGGCTTTTGGGGGGTGTTCCACATGGAGGAGACCTGGGACAGACCCAAAACACGCTGGAGAGATTACATCACTTGGCTGGCTTGGGAACATCTCAGTGTCCCCCCAGAAGAACTGGTGGAGGTGGCTGGGGAGAGGGAGGTGTTGTTATCGCTGCTTAGACTGCTGTCCCTGTGGGCCAGACCCCGAAAAGAAATAGAAACCGAATGACTGGATAATTGAAGTCTACAGATGGGAGCTTTGCAGGATTGGTTCATCATTCAAGCATACACACCACATGTCTGTGCCTGTCATTTCTCTCAATCTGAGCAGAATTATTACAGCAAAAATACATAATCAGTACAGCAAAATAAAATTAACCGGTCTGATGACAATCGATCAAACATATGGCCCCACAAAAACATCTGACATTTAGTCACATCTGACTAAATGGCTCTGAAATGTGGGAAAATTTGCAGAGAAGTAATTAATTATTCTGGTTTCTCTTACTCTTGGAAGGTTATTTAAATCATAAAAGGAGTAAAATTTTATAGTTTGGGTCTGAATTACTCTATAGGTGAAGGTCACTTGCAGATCAAATATCTTTAATACACATCTAATGGCAGTATGCAGAAACACTGAGATTCATTCCACTTATTATAAGATATCATATCATTTTTATAAGACCTTACAAGTTATTATTCAATTACTTTACTAGTCAGGCTCATCTGAGATTAAATCTGTGTTTTGTGGTTCTTCAACTTCAAACAGCTTAACGCGTTAAGGAGTGAGCAATCCAATGCAAACACACTGGCCTAAAGGAAAGGGGTGCATTGGATTTATAATACAAGAAAAAGCAACAGCATCAAGGCAAAGAAGGCACCTTAGTACAAGAACTGCACTTCAGACCTTTCTGTTCATATACTGAACAATAAGACATGAAAATTTAAAACACACTTATGTTTGGAAGATTCTCACGTTTTGTCACCACTGGCTGGATTTAAACAACTTTCTGGATCCGATTTGCTGGGTGGTTCTGCTCCTCAGCAGACCCCGCTCTTCTGTTTCCATCTGTTCTGCTGACACATGGTTGACCTGTACAACAGCAGATCAGTCAGTCTGGAGAAAGAGCTGCCTGGGCATTATGAGTAATTTTCCTGACTATGGGGATCAAAAGCAGTATCAAGCTGAATCAATCTGCTGCCAGAATCTGTGCGGCACCACAGCTCTGCGTAAAAGGGGAGTAGTTTGCTGATTTTAGACATTAGAAACAGTTTCCTTGTTGTGTGTGCTACTCACAGCACACATTTTATGTAAAGATCTGATAACACGATTGTTGCCAGCCCCTAACACACCAGCTGATTGACTAGTCCTCTAAATGTGGCTCCTTTCACAGCAGAGCTGCAGGAAATTTTAAAACTTCAGCAAATCCAATGTTTTCTAAGCGCTTTGCATGAGTTTTCTCCTGTTTCAGGTTTTTCAGTGTCTATTTGGAATTTGATCAGATAACATTATACAGGTGTGAATTACACCGCATCAGTGGAACAGCAGGCAAACTGGCAGATACACGACACAGTTTCAAAAACGAAAACGGGTAAGTTTTGATGCGTTTCGGCCTCCCGTTTACACGAGGACGGAGTGAAAACGATACTTTTTGGAAACGAGCGCCAGAGTGGAGCATTTTTGAAACACTCCGGCCTCCATTTGGGTGTAAACGGACGAAAACTATGCTTTTTGGAAATGTCTCATTCACATTTAAAGAGACCGCACCAAAATGAGTCGCTCTAAAACGCGCCTCAGAACAGGGGTAAACGAGGGGTCTGTACAGCAACAATAACGAGGAATTCAGACCAAAGCTTTGTAGTTCTACTTTATATAAACCACAAGTGAATGACTTACATATGAAAAAAAAAGGATTTAAAAGCATGATATGTGCCCTTTAAGAAAATAAAATCAGCAGATACAGGGTTTTTCCAGGCTCATAATGGGTCTTTTGGAGAGGGGGGGGGGGGTGTATGTACAGTAAATATATTGAGTCTGTATTGCCTTATCTGATGAGGAATATTTCCTGGTACTTCAAACCATCTTACAAAGAAAAGAATTGTTTATCTATGAGTAAATGAAACCCTAATTAAAAAACTGATTAAAAAATAATTTAATTAGAATCCTGCTGATTTTCCTTTGGCTCAGACATAAACGTTGGTGGGTGCCAAAAATTTCCCTATGCTGGAAAAACCCTGAGATAAATCTTTAGGAAATGTGTACTGCCCATGGCCTGGATTTCAGTGTGGGATTCAATCGATTCCTGCAGGTTCTTGCACATTTCATGCAGGAAAATTCTGCAAAAATTTGCAGCAATCTATTCATTTTCAGCCCCGTGGTAACACTGTTGCAAAACAACAGGCCAGAAGTGCTGGAGAGGTCAATCAACATCCAAACCAGAACAACACCTGGAGCATTCTCTTGCTGTTCCTTCTGCTTAGAAACTCTTGCTAGTATCCACAGACAGGTATGCAAACATGGACCACTAGGTAAAACTCCTACAGTAATCAACTGTAGCCAGTTGATTTACAGACTTAAAGTCTGAGTAAGTTACAGATTTACAGTCGGCACAAGTTAATGTTAACAATGTGAATCCTCAGGCTCCTCAGGTAAGAAACACTATTAAGGTGAAGCAATAGTCCAAAGATTTGGATTTTATGCCAGACCATGCAGAGGTGCTCAACCGTGAACTCAGGCCAAGATAATAAGTAAACATTACAAGGCCCTCACAGAAGAAAGAAAAAAAAACACATATGCTCAAACGTATAAAGACCCTTTCACATAGAAAGTGGAATGTTCTTTTGTTGTAATTTGGTGCTATAATATTCAAATTTCTGTGTAGTTTGTTTCTTGTTTACCTGCTGTAGAAACTTTTGTAACGGATCGGTCTCTCTTGGTTACGCTAACACATTTAAAGTATAAATAGCTCATTAGTGACAACGAAAAAAAACGTCTGTTCCTTCTGTCCTTCATTGGCATTTTTCTGATTGGCTGCAGGACACTGAAGGAGTATTAGCTTTTTAATTTAAATGTGTGTTT
>VUQJ01001987.1:25004-38614 GCA_015108635.1 Andinoacara biseriatus | reverse complement strand
CAAATGACAAAAACAGTTCCTGTCCCCACAGACAGAGGGCGCCATCACAGGCCTGACACCTCCAGGTGTGTCCCTCCTCCTGTTGCACACCTGGAGACAGCGTTTACATTTGAGACCACAAATTCCACAAATTCTTCATGTCACTGCTTTTTGGACCTTTTTCTCTTTCACAAATAGTGTGGTATCATCAGCAAGCTCTGATGCCATTACTGGCATCAGAGCTTTGCAGAGATACTTTTGCATCATTATTAATAAACTAACTGACCTGTGTTTGCTTTCACAATCAGTCAAACTGCTCTTTGTCTTGATGATGTTGGAAGTTCCCAATAAATCCATCCATCCATCCATTTTCTTCCGCTTATCCGGGGCTGGGTCGCGGGGGCAGGAGCCTAAACAGAGAAGCCCAGGTTTCCCTCTTCCCAGCCACCTCCACCAACTCATCAGGAGGGACCCCAAGGTGTTCCGAGGCCAGCCGAGAGATATAATCTCTCCAGCGTGTCCTGGGTCTACCCCGGGGCCTCCTCCCAGTGGGACATATCTGGAACACATCATCCAAGAGGCGGCCAGGAGGCATTCTAATCAGATGCCCAAGGCACCTCAACTGGCTCATTTCAATGTGGAGGAGCAGCAGCTCTGTTCCGAGCCCCTCCCGGATGGCCACACTCCTCACCCTATCCCTAAGGGAGAGGCCAGCCACCCTTGAAAGGAAACTCATCTTTGCCTTCACCTTTCTCCTTCCCTTTATTTCCTCCCAAACCTCAAATTCTTAGTTTGCTGCAAAAGCCTTTTTTTTTTTACCCCAGGCGAGAATGTAGGCCATCGCTCTGACGGAGGAGCCGAAGCGGCGGTGCTCTCCCACTTTCTGCCTAGCCACAGCAGCAGCTGAATATGGTACGCATATATGTATATACAGAGGTGTGTGTGTGTGTGTGTATGTGTTGCCGCAACACAATGACTCAGAGCACCAGACTGGAGGGACACACCACAGGCTACACCAAGAGCTCATCTGTTGCAGTTCTGCAAAAACGAAATCAACGTCCCGTTGCATAATTTGATGGATGATCTGAAATGCGCTCTGAAAATACGTTTATTTTATCCACAAGCTCTGTTTTGCGACAACAATCTGTATAGAGTGTGTAAACAAAGACTTTCACACTGCATGTTGAAACTTGACTGGAAATGTAGATGTCACACCTCAATAAAAAGGACTCCATCAACAGAGTACCTGAAATAAACAAACAAGAAAATTCAAGATGTGGGCTGATGAAACTGAAGCTCTGCCAACAAACATAATACCTCTTTATCCACTGCTGTTTTACAGCACTAAATAGATATGTATACATTTCTAAAACACACAAAAGCAAGAATAGAGAAACAACAAATGCTCTGTAAAGGGTTTTATTACATTTGGCCAGTAGCCAGAAGAATTTAAGGTCATGCCGTTTTGGGATAAATGTTATTCAACATAAACTCAACCAAATCTAAAAAAAAAAAAAAAGTTCTACCAGACCCTCTAAGAACTCTTTTTTTCTTTTGCCCTTGAAACTATGAACATTTTCAAAAAAAAAAAAAAAGTGTTGCCATAACATTTTTGAGGACTCCTAACCTTATCTGTTTTCTGTGGAGAAAACTTATAAAAGTGCATTTTGGGTAAAACTTCAAGGGTCATATCACGATGTGAGACAGATGACTGATTGAAACTTTATCCGTTTTATCTATTTTTTGATACCAGGCTCATCTTCCAGTTGTGATTCCTTCTGTGTGAAAATAATTTTGGTTTGGTTTAAGTTTTTAAACAGTGCTTAAATGTGGTTTACAGCCCTGAAAATTTTCACATGGCTCTCTCTATTACTTACAAAGTTGAGGGATCAAAAATAACAAATACCCCATGCATTTTGACAACCTGCAAATGAAAAAATATTCATACATTAACAGTAAAATTTAGCCTAGCTTCGTTAAAGAAAATCATCTATCGGTGAAATCCGATGGTATTTTGCTGTGCAGGACACATCTGCCGATTGTAACTTACTGATATGTAAGGCTGCTTGATTAAAGCAAAAGCCATAATTACAACTGTAATGATCAATAATGTAATAATGATTATTTACTTATTTATAAACATAAAACATCAGGGCCTTATTGGACTCTTTAAAAAAGTGTCTTTTAATTCAAATGAAAAACAAATAAATGAAAATAAGAGGTAAGGGTGGTATGGGACACAGGTTTGTACAGTATGCAGTTAGGCTATGAGTAGGGAGCATTTTTGACTGCAAAGCCTGTCTTGTAACAGCAAACATGCATGCAACTCTGCAAAGAGCTGACCAGGTTAAGAACTGAGCAATCTGGAGACAAGGACAGCTGAAACCACTAATAATCCCTGGACAGGTTCATGCCTTACTTCCTATAGATAGCTTTTGGGTCAGTTCCGGAGGCAGAGGAGATCATCTATTAACTGGAAGGTTGGTGGTTCAATCCCTGGCTCCTCCAGCCTGCATCTATGATAATACTTGGTGACATTGTTATTGTGTTTTTAAGATTTTCAGAAAACTTGACCTCTGACCTTCGCCGAGGTCGGCCAGATTCAAACTAGTCCAAAATTTTTAGAAGATGCATTTATGCTATGTATTTAAACATCTAGGATGACATCGTTCTCGAGCTATCTCATTCACAATGTTGAAAGTTGGCCGCCTGCCCGTCTGGCAGGGACACAATACCCCCCCTCCAGCCTTTTTAGGCTGAAGGGTAAAAAGCACTTGTATGAATGAGTGAATGGGGCTTGTTGTAAGAAAGAGCTATGAGTGCTCAAAATAGTTCAAAAGCACTGTACAAGTACCAGTCCATCTTGTTGAGTGAAGGGTCTCTGAGTGTTTGAACATTAAGTGAGGGTTGAAAACTAATCGCTGTAAAGCAAAGCGATGCGCCTGATCTGCAACAAGTAAAAAATGAGAACTTTGTAGCAAAAATGAATGCAAAAGGCTTTAACAATACAGTCACCCTGGTGCAGCGTTCAGCACTGACACCTTACAGCAAGATTCCTGGAGAGCTGGGGTCTTTCTGTGCGTAGAGTTTGCACATGTGGGTTTCCTCAGTGTCCTCCAGCCTCCTCCCACAGTACAAAAACATGCATGGTGGGTTAATTTGTCACTCTAAATTGGCTGTGGATGTGAGGTAAATAAAGAGTTTAAAGACAACCTGTCTTTTGCAGGTTTATCTTTTAACTGTGTGACTTAGTGCAGTGACTAGGGCTGCAACGATTCCTTGAGTAACTCAAATAATTCAATTACTAAAAAATCTTCAACACAAATTTGTTGCTTTTTTGCTTCGTTTAACTTCTTCAGCTCAGGTGTCTCCATTTAAGTAGAGCTTTTCAGCGACATTAGCTGCATTAAACTTTTCTGTTGCTGTGACAGATTTCCTTCATTTGGAAAAATGACCCTTTAACACCGAGTGAATCATCGCTGACAAGTTGTTGAGATGGTGAGCTCAGGGGGAGCAGAAGGAAATGTTTTTTTTTTAGCATCCAAAACAGCAGCGCTTTTCCCTTTATCCACCATTAAAAGCTTTACTGGGAAACAGTAAAGTTTCCTATTAAAGAAACAGCTGGAGGTCCTTCATCAACCACCTGATCAGCAGGTGTTGACGTGAAAAAAAGAGAACTTTGTGGCTGCGCCATTCACCGCTGTTTGTTTCACACAGCGAAATATCTGCAGTTAATCTACGGAAGTTTAAAAATGCAGACAAATTAGACAAATGTATTTCTTATCTGATTACTCGAATAATCGATAGAATACTCAATTACTAAAATAATTGATAGTTGCAGCCCTAGCAGTGACTAAATGAGTCACAGAATTAAACTGGCTTCCCATTTGATACCGAGTCCAGTGCAAGATTTTCCTGATTACTTTTAAATCACTACATATGTCTGATTGAGAGTCTCTCTAAAGCTTTTGGGATTCAGTGAGGCTCTATGAAGGCACAGTGGTACTTTGATGAAATGCTAACATCCCATTCTCACCATGAAAATGTTGTCAGACATAAGTGATGTTGGCAGCTACAGTGGTGAGCTGGTTTAATATTGTGTTATTAAATTATCATGTATGTATTGGGCGTGCTGGCATTTGCTAATCAGCTCTAACCACAAAGTACTGTGGCTGATGGGAATGCCACTACAGTTCAAATTAAAAATATAATTTGATGATGGCACTATGCAGTAGAAGTTATTTCAAAAAGATGTGAATGTCTTTACTAAACTTCAGCAGTTCCAGTAACCGACTGCTCCCTGGGCCTGTCTTCATCGCCGCCTGCACCTGCAGACATCATTTAATTAAAGAATGCTTCTAAAAGCACATTTTAATGTTCAGATAATGATTTTTGCCTTATGAGGATATGCAGGGGTGCCTCACAGCAAATCCAGGCCTTTCTGTGTGGCGTTTGCATTGTCTCCTCCCTGTGTGGGTTCTCTCTGGGTACTCCAACTTTCTCCCACAGTGCAAAGACATGCATAGGGTTAGGTTAATTAGTGATTCTCAATTGTAACATAGTTTTGAATGTGACCATAAATGGCTGACCATCTCTATGTTAACACTACGACAGATTGGTGGCCTGTCCAGGGTGTGCCCTGTCTCTCGCCCTATGACAGCTGGGATATTGTCCAGCACCGCCCTGCCTCACAGCAACCCTGAATTAGATAAATGGAAGAAAATGGATGGATAAACGGATGGAGGAAGTGCAGGAAAGTGTGAAACTAGTGTGACTAAATCATAGCAGTAACCTAATGCAAATATTCAATTTACCTTGGGCCTGATGTCATTTATGATTTTACAAATATCAATTATTGTATATTTCTGGTTGTATTTATTTGTCAAATTTTATTTTTGAAAGTAAGGAAAGCAATATTTATGTCCAGCCTTAAACATAAACCAATTCCTCCCAGTCTCTTCCTGAGGAATACAGCTTATTAACTGAACACTGCTATCGCAGACACCTAAAGCCAATATATCCATACTGAATGGGAACAGCGATATTCCTAGTGACAAGTATCTCTAAAAATGTCAGAACCCTCAGTTTGACTGTACGTTTAACTCACTTGGCACTCAAAGAAGCTAAATATGGTTTAATTTAGGAAAAAAAATGTTTAAAGATTTTGGAAACGTACAAACAAGATTCAGCAAGAAACATTAAAAACTTCTGCTCCAATCTCTAGCTTTACAACAGGACTAAACACTGGCTAATGTACACACTGAACCGTATGATCAGTGAGGCAATCAGGTGACCCTCACTGATCTTCCTCTACAGACACCGATCATCAGTAGGCATCTTTTGCTTTGAGACTCAAAGTGAAAGCACAGAGCAGCATTTTCCCAGGGTGGCTGCAGGTATCCTGGGGGCTTCAAAACAAACAGCATTAACTGGAGGAAGAAAGCTGTGACAGTGGCAGGCAGGCTGCAGCACTGCTGAGTGCTAAAATGGCTGCTCGTTCTCCATACAGACGCAGAGCTGAGTGAGGAGGAGGAGGAGGAAGAGGAGGAGGGATCCCACTCTTAACAATATGCCTCAAACATGGCTCATCCTTAGGTAGGCTTCACAGTGCCAAGAGGTAATAAAGGAACTGCCACTTCCATGCATATGATTATCTGCCTATATAGCTACAGTGTACACAAATTCTCAAAGATAATTACTGAGCTTTGGTATAACACCACACAGCAGAGTTATAATAACTTTGTTTATTTTTATTTCGTTTTCATCTATTTTTTTTTCAACTGAGGTTAGTTCCAGTTAGTTTCTTGGATGGGTTTGCTAGTTTCAGTTTGTTTTTAATTGTTACAGTATGGAGGGTATTTGTAGATTAGCTTTAAGAAGTTCAGACCAGCTATTACAACTGCATGACTCACAGCCATGCAGTCATCCCAGTATCAATAAACATAGGCACTAAAGAACACATGGGCAAAATACGGCCCCGTGTACCACTTCAACCTGATCTCTGACATTCTGAAAGTAAAACAAAGCAACCCTCTCAAAAAACAAATAAATAAATAATAAATAAAAAAATTGCTGTATGTTAATAAATCTTCAGTCAAATAGCTCACAATTGCAAACAAACATTTTCTCCAATGAACTACAACATGTAACAGACCTTGGTGCATATGTGCTTCATAGATTAATGTCAAACCTGATGGCACAATTTGAAATTGTCAATTACAGATATTTCCCAGCATTAACTCATTCTCAAAGAGTAGTCACTAAAAATAAATCACAATGGAAAATGAATTAGTCTTTCATTTTTTTGTGTTTTCAGTGATTCCTTTTAATCTTCTGATGATTTGGTTGTTTAAGTTGATTCTCCATCGACAGCTTTACAGTCGCCTCTATTTTCCTTCTTTCCCACAAATGACAAGATATAAGACAAATTCCGGATACAAAGTAGTTCAGCAAATTTAAAAAAAAAATGAAATAAAAAATAATTTCATTAAGCTAAATTATAAAAACCTAATGACTTCACGCCCACCTGCAGTACCTTCAAGTCCCACTAGATGGTTACAACCCACACTGACCTAATCCTTTCTTCATTTAAACAATTTAGTTACACAAGTAGTGACAGGACAGCAAATAATTCACACTCATGAATAGAACCATTTATTGTTTTTATGATTCACTCTGTGAATGCCATTTCCTTTGTTCAGTCATGCACTTGTGCTCTGATGACAAATATATTAGAAAAAAAAGCTGATACAACATGTAAGTGAATTTATTTTATGCCAAACTACATCATATTGACACAAAAAGGTCAACATTTTCTAACAGAAAACTATTGATTTTTCAACCATAAAATCACATCAATTACTATATATACCGTCAGCGTAATCCATAAGAATATAGCAACATTTATTAGATTTCATTTTATGTTCAAAATCCATAAGTAACTCAGTAACTAAGCTTTAGTTATATATAACTAAGCTTTAGTTATATAGTAACTAAAGCTTGAAAATGAAGTGGAGTGCTGTTTCCTTTAGACTGCATGCTGCAGAGATCCCTGCTAGAGCGAGAGGCTGGCTGCTGTCAGCCTGCATCAAAGTTTACAAGAAATCTGCCAAATTTAAAGCTCTAGCAGCTTATCTGCAAACACCTTTCATTTTAGCTTTCTGTTCATTTCGTCATGCCACTGAGGTGGAAAGGAGCAGCTAAAAACATTTCTTCAGACCACTTGGTTTGATCAAGAACTTTTCTAGGTATTTTAATGTGAAAATACTGACTGTAATAAAAAAAAAAATCATTATTGTGGTCCAATTCAATAATTTTTTCACAGATCATTTCACAGATTGATGGAAATACAATTAGCAGCTGCCTATCCAGTGGCCCCACATACTTTTTTTAGTGGCCCTGGGCCATCAGGCTATTGATTATGTTAAACCCTGCAAGGACCCATGCCTATTGAGAAACAGTCTGCCACATCTACCAAAATCATGAAGTTTGTTTTTTAATTTTAATTTTTTTGGGCCTTTTGCAGCTTTATTTGACAGTGTACAGTGTAGAGAGACAGGAAAGTGGGAGGAGAGAGATGAGGGAAGATGCAATAAATGGCAACAGGTAGGGATGCTAACTTGTGCCGCCTGCACCGCCACGCGGCATACATGGTTGCCTGCTCATCCACTGAGCCACCCTAGCACCCAAATTCATTAAGTTTAATATAATTCATAACTTTGAGTGTTATGTTTCATTTCACTGATTTAATGTGTAGCTCTTTGTTTACTTTACACAAAGGCCCCAGTCACGCAGTCTGGAAGACTGGTTGGCAACCTCCTGGCAACCACTGGTCACTAGGGAAAAATTAGTATTCTCCATAGCAACTGGTTGCTGGAGGACAAAATCCACTCATGTTAGCATAGAGACCAGTAAGTGATCCCCCTGGTAACCACCAGAAAACCATGTATTTCCTGACTAGCAAGTAGCTGGAAAGGCTGCTGGATGTTGCTAGTTGAAAGGTCATAAGTAGGAATACAGTGCTGCAACAAAAGCCTCCTTGCAATTGTTTTGTCTGCTAGCAGATTGCCGCAGTCACCCACAGTTTATATGGAGGACACTGACTGTATGCAAACACTTGCAAACTCCTCACTAAGTGGTAACGACACTGTTAAAAGTGCAACACAGACCAGAAATGGAGTCCACTTACCTTCAAAGCAAAAGTTGTGTAGTTTGAAACGTTGTAATTTCAGCAAGGCACAGCTTTTACTTTGAAGGTGAACATTCTCCATTTTTGGTTTGCATCACACTTTTTAAAGTTTCACCCGACGATTAGTTAGCAGGTGTTTGACAACAAGTCCCCATATATTCCCTGCAATCTATGGGCAACCAAATCAATCTGATACTGAACTGAAGCAATCACAAAGAGGTTTTTAGTGCTGCATCCTCTTTGTAATAGATTTCACCCAGTGTTTCCCTAGCGTCCGGAGGTTGCCAACTGTTCTCTAGGCCTATGTGGCCAAAGTCAGCAAGTTACCCACTCTTACATTGAAGTCTCTTCATGCTCACTGTGTGGAAAAATTTGACCAAAATGACTAAGAAACAAGATTTTTTGTGCACTAACCAAAGAGGTTTTAGACAGAACCAAAAAAAATATCATTAGCACTAAAATAGGGCTGCAATGATTCATTGATGTAATTGATGACGTTGACTACAAAATTTAATCGACGTGGAATTTTAATGTTTAAGCATCATATTTTCAAAGCCATTCATCCATTTTCTTCCGCTTATTGTGGGATTTTGTAACTGCAATACACTACAGGAAGATATGGGGGTCGTATTGGCCTCCACTGTCTGCCAATAACAACAATACCAACGTAGAAGAACATAACTTGAACAACATAACGATGGTGGAACAGAGAGGAGGGTGGAGAAAATGAAAGAAAATGGAGACAGACTGTTAAATATGTGGGAGAATTTCACAGAAAACAAAACTAAAGTAGAAGGTAGACTGTGCAATGCAGAGCTTTGCTTCCACAGCAGCTTCACTGCCAATGCCACCTTAAAATGCCAGCGCCTGGGAGTTGTGACATCAGCTCTGCATGGGCATGTTTCAGAGAGTTAGTGCGTTGTTGATACCCTGTTAATGATCGTACAGTAAAGTTTCTGTTAGTTTACCTGTCGGAAACAAGCTCTCATGGATGATGTTTGCTAAGCAACACCATTTGTTATGTTAGCTAACAAGTGAAGGACAATAGGAGCACCTAAATATTAGCGTTCATTCTGAATAGTAAACGTCTTAATGGACAGAATCACCTGTAAATGTTTCAGCTGTTTTGGATGGAAAAATCTTTTTGATTTAATTTGAAGCCTCATTTGAACTTTTGGACAGAGGCCATTTTTATTATTTGCACATTATATCTTCATTTAAAAATAAACATTACATTAACTTTAATATGCATTGTTTATTTGATATTTTTTGTGATAGTCACATTAATGTTAAAAATACACTGAATTAGTTTCAAACTCATATTTTTATGGGTCATTATTTTAATTGTGAGAAGAAACAACAAGGTGATATTAACAAGTGGACACGCTTGGTGAGGTAAGATTGAAATAATTGTTGACTAATTGACTAATTGCAGCCCTACACTACAATAAAACTATTCTTTTCTTTTTTCTTTAAATGTTTTGTTTACTGGGGTGTCATTTACTAAAAACACATTATCTTCTTTGTTTATCTAATGGGCAGGAAAATGCACAGATTTCTATTGAACTTGGCAACTCCAACTCATTGCCTTTACTGTAAGTGGACCAATCAAGCTTACATGACACCCAAGACTCACTTCAAGCCAGGAAAAACTCTGGTTACTTATCTTCATCTCTTTTCTTGCTCTAAGTTGTAAATAAAATCTATCCAACATTGAAATATTTGTTTTTAAGTTGTTTCTTCCTTAAATGTGACTAAACAATAGTGTAACTTGCTATTTCCAGTCTTGTTTTGTTTTTACAATCTTGTTGGACTCACTGTACTACCACACTGGTGGGACACTCAAACTTTGAGCTGAATAACTGAGGCCTACGCTGAACTCTATATCCTTATCTGGGCTACATCTAGGCCAAATGAGGCCCAGCTACAATGCTTTCACTTAAAACAAGACAAAGTCTGCAACAGCAAGACTACACGTTCTACACAAACAGATTAGCGCCTATCTCTCTGCACACTTGAACAAAAACAAAGCAGTCAATCTCTCCAGGCAAGATAAGAAAAATCCAATTATTTAACATGATAAAGATGATTTTTCTTTTTTAAATTTCACTTCCTAAAAACACCTGCAAATCTTAAAGAGATATTAATTTAGGATTTGAAAAAAAATCTGGCAAATACACTTTGGTAAGCATAAGTTCTTATTTCTGATATTAGGTTACAAAAAAAAAAAAAAGAGCTCAAATCTTAAAGCCAATGCATAATAAGCTGTTAAGTCGCTGCAGCTGCTTTGCATGTTCTTGCATCCTCTGGCAAACTTTAACCTGTTAACTTGGGATCTATGGAAATATCCACTGCCTCCCCCGCATTTAAAACAGATTTATGCTCAACAAGCAAAGCCCAATTCAGCCCTCTTTATCAGAGACTTCTGTTTACATTTCAAAGACAGAACTCTTAAGGTACAACTTAGACAACTGTTTAAACACCATTTGTTATTCACCCTTGTAATAAAAGGCCAAATTTCAAAGTATTAATAAAGCTCAAATAGAATTTATGACCAGCCTTTTGTTTTGTTAATACTTAAACTAATCAGTAAATCATCAGGAACTTGAGCTTCACCTTCAGGAATATCTACATTTAAAAATACTTTTCCCCCCACTTGGGAATAAATGTCTTTCAAATAAATTGGCTTCAGTATCATTTTACTAGGAGTGTAACAGTATACAGACTATAACCACAACATTAACGTCCACAACATCATATCACAGCCGCCCACGTGAAGCTGGTAATGCCTGGTTAAAGCATGAAAGCTGGAATATTTAAAGATCATTCTGGTGACAAGTTTAGTGGAAATGCATCACAATAATTATCTGTTTATTTTTTCTGGTCATTATCCAGTCATAATAAAGTGATCAGGTCTGTTATAAAAGCATTTGTGAATCAGCTATGCCTGTGAGATTAAAACTGCAGCATCCCAGGAATCAGTCTGATTCAGAGTTTAACATGCAGGCGTCTCCTCCTAAAATATATAAACTTGGCAGCATTTGTTGTTTGAAGCTACTGAAATTTTGAGCTGAAATTTCTTAATTTTGCAGTCATGTGAATAGAAATCAAAGACTGTTTGTAAACACAGTTTCCTAATTTACACATTTTTTCAGAATGGCATTAAAAGCACAACTGTTCAGCAGAAGATCGGAGCAAATAAGGTGAATGTGGTCCATTATACTACTTTCCATAGGTCAACCTGAAGGCTAACATTTTTTTTGGCTGTATGTTCATCATCCGCAATCCATGATAGCACCCACTATCCTTGAGCATTTTCCACTGAGCTGTTTCAATAACCTTATGGAGAGCCAATCTAGAAGAGCCATTCCCATTAATGCCATTGTACAGAAACTGGCTGCAATTCAGCCGAGGGCATAGCAAGGGTCACTCGCAAGAAAGATCTAAATGGCTAAACCCCCCCCCCAAAAAAAACACATTTTAGTTTCTGCATTGTATTGATAATGTGTCCAAACTGAAATACAATGACCTTTAGTTTTTCCCATAAAACACTAGAATTTTTTTTAATATATGATGACTGGTCGGTTAAGGATTTACGACAGGACACACTTCCTTTCCAAACAACAACTAGATGCTAAAAGTTAGTTAAAGGCAGTTAAACCACAACAGACACCTTGCGTGTATAAGAAGCAGCTGCTTGTGGTGGCTGAAGGAGAAATTCTCTGCTGCTGCTCACTTTGAAAGCTGCCAGAGGAAAAATGTTTATATTGTTAAACGTACATGTTTAGGCTCCAGCTCCACAGGATCCCATCCATTCTGGACTACCTCACAAGAGCTCCAGAAGAAATCTAAGTCCAAAGAGTTTGAAGTGTAATTCAAGGTGCAGAGTTTGTGTCCATCTGCGTACATTATTGTGCATAGATAAGATGTTGACTGGTTAAAAAAGCTGACTTGAAGATTTAAAAAAAAAAAAAAAATCTACATATGAGAAGCACAGCAAACAGTTTTCATTGTGTTTAACACCTGCTTTGAAAAGAAGTTCTTTATATATTCTGACTTACAGTACCAGTCAAAAGTTTGGACACACCTTCTAATTCAGTGGTTTTTCATTATTTAAAAATTGTCTGCATTGTAGATCAATACTAAAGTCATCCAAACTCTGAAGAAATACATATAGAATTATTTGGTAAACAAAAAAGTGTTAAAGAAAACAGAATGTTTTAGATTTTAGTTTCTTCAAAGTAGTCACCTCTTGCTTAGATGACAGCTTTGCACATCTTGGTATTTTCTCAGTCAGCTTTATGAGGTAATCACCTGGAAGGGTTTTCAGTTTACAGCTGTGGGTTCTCAAGAGTTAATTTCTTGTATTTCTTGCCCTCATAGTGTGTTTGAGACCATCAGTTGTGTTGTGAAGAGGTAGAGTTGATATACAGTGAATAGCCCTATTTGAGTAACATTCAATCCATATTATGGCAAGAACTACTCAACTAAGCAAAGAAAAACAACAGTCCATCATTACTTTAAGAAACGAAAAATTTCAAGAACTTTGAAAGTATCCTCAAGTGCAGTTAGTGGGACCATCATTTGTTTTTCAACAGGACAATGACCCCAAACACACCTCCAGGCTATGTGAGGACTATTTGACCAAGAAAGAGGGTGATGGAATGTTGCGTCAGATAACCTGGTCGCCACAAAAACCTGATCTAAACCCAACTGAGATGGTTTGGGATGAGTTGCCTACTTTGAAGCGTCTGCAATCTAAAATATTTTTTGGTTTGTTTAACACATTTAAATTTACTACAAGATTCCTTATGTGTTCCTTCATAGTCTGGATGACTTCAGTATTACGATGTAGAAAAAATAAATAAAAACATTGAGTGAGAAGGTGTGTTCAAACATTTGATTGGTACTGTATATCTTCTGCACAGCAGGGGCTAAGATAAAAGACCAACAACAACACAAACACAAGCAAGAGCAGCCCAAATTACTGATTTGTTCCAAATATTTTTGACACTACCCCTGATGACACCACACACCTTCAACATGTAGACATTGATATGTAAAAATCTGCACAGGATTCAGGGAACAAGTTGCAGGTAGCCTAAGCAAAGTATAAATATGTAACTTCAGGATGCTCCCTGGTCACAAGGGGTCATCAAATGAACGACTTGGCAGTTTTTCACAGGCTGCTGTCCCTGACTAAATTCAAACTGGATTAGTGTTTCTAGCAATCAGCAACCTTTTGCTTGCCAAGCAAATGTATAAACCACTACACTATGAAGCCTCACAGTCAACAGGACAGATGAAGTGTAACAATCTGCCACCTCGCTAGGGTGAGTGGCAAAATGATTCGCTCCACCGCCAACCCTTCCCTGCAATCTCCATGCGTAGGCTTCTTCACCCTTTAAAAGTGAAAAAAACATGGATTTCGTGTACACGCAAA
>VUQJ01001982.1:13630-25732 GCA_015108635.1 Andinoacara biseriatus | reverse complement strand
ATAGAGATGTCAGCACAAGTGAGGGAGGCCGTCATTACGCTGAAAAATCTAAATAAACCTCCCAGAGAGCTAGCACAAACTTTAAGAGTGGCCAAATCAACAATCTGGTACATTCTCAAAAAGAATGAAAGCACTAGCCAACTCAGTAACACCAAAATGCCTGAAAGACCACAGGTTCAAACCACTGGTTGCATTCAAGAACAGGAAGGCCATGTTAGACTTTGCAAGAAAACATCTGAAAGCGCCTGAAAAAACTCTTTGGAAACCAAGATTTACTTGTACCAGGTCAGTTATCTGCTCATGAGCCAAAGCGTATCACATTATCTGTCAAACATGATGGAGGCAATGTTATGGCATGGACATGTATGACTGCCATTTGAACTGGGCCACTAGTGTTTAATGATGATGTGACCGCTGATAGAAGTAGCAGGATGAATTCTGAAGCATGCAGGGCTATACTCTCTACTCAGATTCAATCAAATGCTGCATAACTGATCGGACAGCACTTTAGTGTGCCAAATCAACCAAAGCATACCACAAAAGCCACCCAAGAGTTTCTCAAGGCAAATACTTGGGATGATCTTCAGTGGCTCAGTCAGTCCCCCTGATCGCAACCTAGTAGAACTGCTTTTCAGTTACTGAAGACAAAATTGATTCCAGAGAGACCCACAAACAAGCAGTAACTGAAAGTGGCTGCAGTAAAGGCCTGACAGTGCATCTCAAGGAAGGAAGCAGAGATGTAAGTGAGTCCTGGCAGTCAAGATTTTAATACAAGTATTAAAACCAGTCCTTATATTTAAAATGATGCTAGGCGTTCCAGTTAGCGTTTAGCCTATGAAAATGGCTATGCTTAAAATGTCTGTAATTCCCATACAGTTAATGTAATTTTTTGTTAAACACCCATCTTAACTTAACCAAGTTCAGGAAAATTATTTGGGCCCTAGATCAGATCAAATAATATCAAAACCAATATGGTTCTCATGGCCTCTAACCCAATCTTTGGAATTTGTCAAAGGACAGTGACAAAGTGCTTCACAGTAGTCAAGAGAGCTTTACTGTGTTCAACTTCAGAACTGCCTTTTTATTCATTCATGTAGAATAATAGCTATTTTGGGAGTAACAGCAGTGGGCAAGAGGGAGAGAGAATACATCAGGGATACAACAGATATCCCCTATTGCTGTAAGACCTTTAATGTAAGCCCACTGTGGTATTCTGTGTAACGATGATCCAAGGAAGCTTATATTTGTGACGGAAATACAGTCAGTCCTTCAGGCTTTCATTAGTGTAAAAGGAAATTTTCATAAATCATAGTGCCATTTTAAAAAGTGGTACAGTGTTTATGTGACATGCAGTTTTTTCAAACTGTTACAGAGGGGATTTTGAAGTGTATTTTTGGGTACCTATCTATTAGTGATTTCACAGTAAAGCACATAATTTGGGTGCTTTTTTGTTGTTGTCTTTGCTGAACAGTCCAAAGAAACAAAAGCAAGTTAGGACTCTTTTGCCACAGCCTCTAACAGTGAGGGCAGAAGCAGCACTAGTTTTGTGACATTAGATAATTAGAATCTAGTTTGTCTCAAAACCAAACACGTAAACAAAACAAAATACATAAAAAGAGATTTCTTTGACTTTGATCAGGCAGCACCTGGTATGAGATTAAATGTTGGCAGTTCTTTGAAATAGTTGCATCACAGACAAACAGATGTTCCAGTCCATGGGTTCTTGACTTCAGGCAGCCATTGGCTGCAAAGAGATTCATACAAGTATTTAAAACAATCCTTATATTTAAAATGATGTTGATGTTGGTCCAATTACTTTTGAGCCTCTAAAATTTGAGGTTGTATAGAAAAAATAGTTGTATTTCCTAAACAGTTAATACAATACGTCTGATAAACCCCTCATTTTGACGTCTGCACTTTGATGACATTCTGGGGAAAACGTGATCTTGTTAGGAGAAAGGGCACCATCTCACTTTGGATGGAGCAGCTCTCATTTCTAGAAATTTGGCCAAATTTATTAAAGCCCCTAAAATGTGGCTATCCAGGGTTGAGACCAGGAAGCAGAGCTGCAGTCTTACAGGCTTCTCTGCTGCCTCCTTCCTCCTGTCATCCCCCTAAACCTATTTCCATAGACACTATGTCTACTCTCAGCACCAAAAAACAAACCAAAAATCAGCTAAATAAGTAAATAAATAAATATAAAACTTCACAAAGAATGAACAATATAACATCCTTATCTGGACCAGATATTTAATTAGACTCTTTCTCTCTTATTGATCTTTCCAATTTAACTTCAATAATTAGTTTTTCCAAACCATCAACAGTCTTGTAGGAATGGGGTCTATTAGACTCATTTCCTACATGATTGTTGATGGGTCTATCAGACCCCATTTGTTAGAGGCTGTTCCAAGAAGTTTTACCATTAATGCTACAATTGTAAACATGATCAGTTTATCTTTGTTAACAGGCTATGTATCTCAGGCTTTTAAGGTGGCTGTAATTAAACCACTTCCATCAAGCTGTCTTAGCTAATGATGGGGTGATTTAGAACCTTCTTTTTAATTTCTTAAAATTCTCAGAAGAGTAGTTGTAAAACAGCTGAGTGAGCAGCTGCAAAGGAGTGGTTCATGTGAACTAGAGTACACCATTGGTATTAAAGGAAATGAGCTGGTAGAGTCCACTTTGTTCATGTAAATGAGAAGTCTATTCATCTGGTTTCACTCTCCATATGTTTATACACCACCTCTGCATTTAATCATTAGTAATTATTAAACTCTCTCTCTCTCCATTAGTGTGTCTTTTGTCATGTCTCCTTCTGCTATTTTCTCTTTCCCCTCTGTCTGCCCCTCTTTGAGCTGGGTTCTGCTGCAGGTTTCTACCTGTTTAAAGGGAGTTTTTCCTTCTCACTGTCGCCAAGTCCTTGCTGATTTTTGGGGTATTCTCCAGAATACTATAGAGTCTTTGCCTTACAATATAAAACACCTTGAGGTGACTATTGTTGTGAATTGGCACCATATCGGCAAAATTTAATTAAACTGAATTCAGTTGAAAGTCAACTGTGGTGGTATACAGAAGCAAGTTTGCAATAATTAGGTCATTCTTCAAATACTTATATGCCTGATTCTGTATTCTTCACTGAGCCATAAGTCATGTAGGAGTTAGTGCAGGGGAAAAGCAACACAGAGCTTTAACCAGGGAGGAGTAAAAGCTTAGACTCATGCATTGGAGCCCGTGCTGACATAATGCATTGCCTTTCATTTAACAGCCCTGCAGTGTCCGCAACAGCCAGTTTACAAGTTTCTAGCCATAAGCAGTGGGAAATGGGACCAAAGTACTGCTGATGAAGGGTCTGACTCATGACAGTTCCAACGAAGCTGTGGAAGAGAAGTGTAGTTCGAAACACATCCTCAATTGCATCAAGGCCTGCAACTATTACTGACACGGGCCTTCAGTAAGGAAAGAGCATTTGGTTTGACATAAAGAGAAGAAAAGAAATAGATTATTGAATTACTGGAGGAAAAAAGGTGACTGAAAGATGTTTGTGGCTTTTAACAGAAATGAACATTGCACCTGTTATTACCTGATTGTGTTGGGACCAAGTTTTTTGCCCAGTTTTTATCTGTTGTTTTCCCATAAAGCGGATTTTTTTTTTTCTCTTAAAATGTATGGTAACCTTTCTTCACAGAGAGACTGCTCCGTCTAAATGTGGATGACAGGCGCAAGGAGTATCGTCGTCAAGATTTCATTTCTCTGGACAAGATTCCGACCTGGAGAGAGGAAAACAGATGTAAGTGAGGGCGCGTACCATTTGATGAGCTAAATGTCTTTCAAGTGGTTATCACTGCTTGGTCTTGGTCTGCTAGTAATTTTTATTGGAGCAGGAGTGTCTTTTCTCAGAAAAGCTGAGTCAGAATTCTGATTTCAGATCTTTTTTAAGTATGATGGATAAAATAAGCAAAACAGGTACCCTAAATTTAAAGCTAATCTTTTTCTTTAACTAACCATTTCAAAACTTATATAGGAAACAACTGTTGAATTATATATCTACAACAAAATCACCCCACACACAAGATAAAGATAATGGCTGTGCTGCATGACTATTGATCAGTTGAGAGAGACATTTGTAAGCAACAGCATGTTACTTACTCTTTTCTCTCAAACTGCACTGCTGTGTCAATAGCTGAAGCTTTGATGCTCTCTCACTTGCTGAACAGAGCAGAGAGAGACAGAAACTTGCGTAAGACCTTGTTGCCAAATAGTTTTTTGTTTTTTTTTAAAGGTGCTAAAAACATGTGAAGAGTTTCTTAATCTGACCACAAAGGTAAACTGAAGTGGCGTGATTACTTGTGTGAGTGAGAGGGATGTCATGCTGAAAGCCTGAGCAAAACGACATGCTGTGCGTTTCTAGGTTGTGAGGTCATTTTAATATATAGTGCTAGTAAAGAGAAAGTACATCCTCTATCAGTTCTAAGGTTTACATATCAGGACATAACAAAAAAATCATCTGGTCCTTTGTAGGTCTTAAAATACAAAATATGGCATATTGTCATTATTTAGCTAACAAAACCAAATGCAAAACCATTTAAGTTCTTATTGCTTCCATAGGAATTAAGTGGGTAAGTAGCAGCCACATGCTGATAATCAAATGTACTTGATCGATGACCTATAAAAGCAGAGATTTTGGCTCAGTTTCCTGTACTTAGCTGACAGAAGTGGCACCCGGTGTGGTTCAAAGATACTCTTCTGCTTACCTTGGTTGTAATAAGTGGTCATTTAAGTTACTGTTGCCTTCTTCTCTGGTAAAAACTCAGACCAGCCCGTCTGGCAAGAACAATCATGACATGTTCTAAATCACTTAAATCAGCTTTCTTCCACATTCTGATGCTCGGTTTGAACTTTAGCAGGACGTCTTGACCATATCTACGTACCTAAATGCATTAGCTGATTAGATATTTGCGTTAACGAGCATTTGACAAGTGTACAAAGTGAGTGTAATTGCCTATATTCAGTTACTTGGATAGAAATTGTATTGGTTTGAAGTTGGAATTAATTTATGTGATTTACATTAACATTCACAGTACATATCAAATTACAGTAGTTGAAACTGTGATTTGAGTGAAAGATTATAAGAAATACTTTTTAATTGTGTAACAACTTGATGGATTGTGTTGTAATAGTGTTAGAAATAATTAGCGAAACTCATTTAGATTCAAAATGCTGGATTATATTTTCTTGTTGCATGTAGCTGCCTTTAAATGACAAGTTTAAAATAATAAGCTATTTGTTATGAAAAAAAAGGTAATTTTAAAGTTGATGATAAGAGTTAATGGAAAGGCTAATATGTTATTAGTATAAATTGACCTGTCATTCAGTATGTGAATGTGAGTGTTGTATGCAAAACGAGAAACAAAACATACAGCATTTTCTAGTTGTTAATAAAAACCAACACACACTACAATTTATGCTCGGTGATGCCAGTAGATTGGCAGCTTGTTGAAGGAATTTTTCACCTGCTCTAAACAAAATGTAATAATGAATTGTGATAATTTTGGAGGCTCTTAGCTCAAAATCAGTATGAAGGAAAACTATTGATTTTCATTATTAAATATACTCTATGAATGGTTAAAACTGAGCATAGTACTTACTAGATCATAAAAAAAATCATACCACACACTGCATCACACAAGTACTTTTAGACAGTTTATACAAATAGAATAAAAATTGAAGTATTGATGCACAAGACACTGGAATCATGGACAAATTGATCCTTACGGCCTTTGTGTTCTCATTTCAGGCGATGACAAGGAAGATGGGAAGGAGCTGACAGGTGGAGGAGGGTTGAGTGATAAAGTATCTCTCTACAAAGGAGATATTACCGTCTTGGAGGTGGATGCCATAGTCAATGCTGGTAGGCACTCTGTCCTCTGACCTTTTAGAACAGGTGGATGGGCATTCGATGCTTGAAGACTATAAAGTTGTCCTTGGCTGCCCTCTGCTGTTAAGACTTGGGAAATACTGGTTGTTAAGGCACTGCACAGTGATCAGCATGACTGAGACAGATGTTAAAGTGCACGTCTGCTTTCATTGATCTGACCCCCCAAAGGTTGACATACAGTGATTGTTTAGGTTGCAGCTGCTGCTTGTGACCTATCTCACACCAGTGACACACAAAGGTTCATCAGCAGCTACTGCTGATGGGGTTTATCTTGTTTGTTAGTGATGGGACACAGAGCTGCCAGTGATTATTCAGTGCTGCTGTTGGGGGAAACTTCATAAACCTCTTTTATAGTGAGTAAAAAAAAAAGAGGCTGAGGAGAGGTTAGCAGAAGTGCTTTTTTTTCATTATTGCACCACTGTTATATAATATTCTGCATTCTGCTCACAACCTACACACAGAGTTATAAGTGTGAAAGAATTGCTTTACCTGTTGCTTCTACAGCTGATCCTGAGGACAATTTTTCAGCTATCGCCTTGTGGTACCTGCATAAGTGTGCGGCAGCAGAATATTAATATGTCCGTATTGGATTTCTGCAGTTGTTTCACCACTTTCCCTTCCTCATGAAGTATTTGAAAAATTCTTTCATATTCACATTACAGTCTACTAAGCAGTGTGCATCTTGTGTGAAATTAGTGCTCTATAATTTATACAAGATTAATAGATGTGAAAAACAGACTGCTCCATTGGATAAGGCTAATGAATTTAATGTATTATGTAAATACCCATGCTTACGAGGTTGACATGGCATCAGCATTATGTAAAAAGAGTACAACTGACATAAACCTTAATGTCATGGCTGTTGTGTTGCTTTGTCAGCATTTTGACCTACAATGTAATACCTATGTTATTATACCGTTCAAAGAGATTACTGTTCTAGTTTTATTGTTATATGCTATTTACTCAGGTGTTCTGACAGAACTCGACTGAATTAACTTTGATACAATATCTTGAAGAAATATTGACATTCCACACTGTGTTTGATACAGTGTTCAACACAATGAGATGTGTTAAAGGTTTGTTACATTTAAAATTGTTACATAAAAATTAGGGTTACACATTAACTTCTTGAGTTACTTATTCAAAAGCCTCTGCACACTAGGATCTCTGTTTACTATTGATACAGTTTGATATGCATAAAGACAAAATACTTTTATACACATGCTTTTATACACATGCTGTTTAGTACGTAGACAGTCAGAAAAATTTCCCTTTTGCATGTTTACACTGTTTTTTTTTTAAAAGGTCTATTTAAGATTTTTCTAATGCAAGTCTATGCCCTCAGAATTGAGTATTAAGGTAATGGATAAAATGAGCTGTGATTCGTGGCTGGATAATTAGGGAAAATAATGTTCAGGATGCCGTGATGCAGGTTTTAGTTTTATGCCGTTTAATGCTATTGCAGCAAAGGAAGGTTGTTTACTTCATCAGCTAATGCAGCCAGACATCCAGGCTGTGATTGAGCAACATGCTGGCTATGAAGCAATTGATTCTGGTTAGGAGGCTGTCAGAGGGCCCAAAGGTCAAATGAATTGCTGAAGCCTTTTATAATTTTTAGGTCTCAGCATTTGGCCCACCGTACCTCTATTCATACTGTCAAGCCTCGTGTCTTTGCAAAGGTGGTAGCACTGATAAGAACACGGTTGCGGACTTTACTGTCCAGTTTTGTTTACAGTCTGGGGCAACTTTGCACAGTAGTTTGTTGTGAATGGAAGTTTTAATGTGAATGGAATTTTTTTTTTCCACTGGTAACAAAGCATTTTACAGGATGACATTGTGCTGGCAGACTATTTAGTTAAATAGGCTGGACATGTTCTTGGTATTGTGGATCTTGTCCAAATTTTAGGCACTAACACAGTTCTGAGCAAGCATTGTGGATGTTGAGCAACATGCATTGATAAAATCTTTTGGATAGCTTGTTCAACTTCTTGCCTTTCATCTATTCAATGCTTCCAATCTCTTGGCCGCAGTACTTCCATTTTCTCATGGTGTTTTTCACTTCGGCTTGGCACCAGCAGGCTGCTGTGTGTGAATTGTGGGAGTTTTTGAGCGCTGTGAAAGTATTATTCACAAGCTTAATAAACAGTCAGAATGTCTTTTTCTCACCAGAGTCCAACATGATTTGCATATTGAGATATTAAGTGTGTAAATTGTAGGTAAATGTGGAGGTTGGTGTGAAGAAATACATCTTTTTTGTCACTCTGCATTCATTTAGGTTACTAATTATGCCCTTTGGTCCATTCATCTGGCAATTTAATATACTGTTATGCTGGACTGTAACGTGATATGGTAGACACGGCTCATTATTTATTATGGCACACCTTAACTGTTGCGTAAAACTGCATTAGCATAATGTTCTCTAAGTGTAACTCACCGGAATCACGCTTGGCAAAATTCTTACTATTCATGAAATAGCATTGCTGTTCACTGCAGTGATTAGCTTGTTAAAGCTGATATGTTGTTGTTGTTTCTTTAATGATGTTACATTTTAATGCATTTCATAGGGAAAAGAAACAAGATTTTGTCACGACAGTAGCAATACGTGGGTTAATAAAATGAGAAATGTCCAGCTTGGCATTAGCTATTATGGTTTCTGCCTATAGCTTTAAGAGGGTGTCAAGTTGCTTTATGTGCTCCATTAAAATTTAATTATTGGGCTCATTGAGTTTTTAATTCTTCCCTAATTCTGTTTAGCTGGAGGTTGCACAGGAGCCGCTTAAACTGTCACCCGTGTGCGAACCTGTGGGAAGTGGTGTCTGTTAAGTGCAGGGTTAGAGGCTAGAGCGGCTATATCATGACACGGTGACTCAGGCTGCAGCATCTTGTCCCAGCAGATGTTCAGACTTAGCCCAGAGTATAAAATGACCCTGCTGGAAAAATGATGGTGGACCAAACTCATGCTTCTTGCAATCCTCTTGAAAAACTTAATGAAAATGATAGAAAGGGGTACTGGCATGGCCATGCTACTTAAAAAAAACACATTTTTCTAAAATAAACTGAACCAGATGAAAGTATTTGGAGTCCAGTATTTTGTTTTTTTTTGTGTATTTAACTAGACACTTTGGTTTGATTTATGTGCCACAAACCCTAATATAAAATCCCTCTTTATTTAACTGTCGATGCCAATTCTCAGTCACCTGAGGAAGACTTTCACTTTGTTTCTGTTTACAATGATCACCAGCGTGACGTCAACCCCAATTATAATTTAATCTTTCCCGTAGATCTAAATGAAGGCTGAGGTTTAGTCACTATTCCTAATGAAACATTAGCCATATAGGCAGTCTCTGTGAATGAAGCTCCTTGTGTGCCCCAACAATTAGCCCTTTTTCAAAGTACCTTAGATTGTTTCCTCTTGGCGTTTAAATATAAAGTCACATCAACTGGACATGCTCAGTATGGCCACAAAGCAGGCTTGGCTATAATTACGTCACTGTGTCATATGCTTCTGTGTGGGCCATATCCATCTATGTGTTTCTTCACTTTCTATTAGAGGTTTTCATGTTCTGGGCCAGGATGCTTTGTTAGTCTTCTGGTTCTATTGTGTCCTGATTCAAAGCACCTTGTGTCTGACTTTGGAAAACAACCACATCTCATAACTAGGCCTCCTCCATGTATTTTATTAGAAGGTTGATAGTTTGTTCAGAAGATTTTTTTTCCCCTCTTCTTCTGGGAACATCTCTTTCATCTGTCCACAGCTGTGCAAAGAACGCATTTTCTTAGAAGCGTTGTGGCTCGACAACACGTATTTTAGCAAACTCTAGTCTGACTTTATATTTGTTCATTTATATCTTTCTTTTTTCATTAAAAACCTGCTTTTATTCAGAAAGCAAAATATGGTGGGACCAGAGACTGTTGTCCCACAATTTTACGTTTTGTGTTTGTGTGTGCATTCGAGACTTATAACTAACAACAGGCAAAGCTCTTTCAACTTATTTTTGAATATGCTTGCATTTACCTTCTCCCTGATTTCCTCAGACAACGCTTTCATCTTCTTTCTCTTGTTCATATTGTTGTTGGTACATGCAGTGAAACTAAGAGCACAGTGATTACTTTTCTCCTTTCAAAGAGGCTGAATGACTAATTATATGATTGAAGACGCCTGTCAAAATAACTGAAGACACTAGCCTGCAATGTCACTACAATCCAATTGCGCATCACTACGTCTAATGGTGATAAATAAGGTTTTTCCAATTATAGTCTTCAGGCTATTTTAGAAAATCTTTTGAGAATAAAAATGAATTAAGCTTTTTCACAGAGTATTTGTTTAATTCTTTGGCAAACTGCAGGTACACGTGACAAAAGAGTTTTTAATTTCAGCCCTGTGAGAATGGGGAATTGTTTCAGATGTGAGCAGCACATTTGCTCATGTCTGGGAAAGACGCACGTCCTAAAATCTGGATCAGCAGAAACAAACAAACGAACAAAAAAAGGACATTTCTATCGGCGATCAGCCAAGTTGTTATCTGGCCTGGGATCTGGCTCGGTGCACCTCTAATCCTGGCTGTTCCATTAGTATAAAGATTTACTGCCCAAATTGGTGTACTTGGGTGCATTTTTCTTTTTTGTAGCTGTCGTATGTTCTTTTGTTTTTTCAAAAAAAAAAAAAATACTCAGCAATTTCTCTGATTGCGAGTTCATTGACTACAGTAGACCATGTCTTCAGCATGGTTAAATTGATATCAGAATGATGAATGGAAAGAAACAGCTATCAGAGTTAATCAAGCCTTGCTTCATGGAAAATTACAGGGTTCACTTAAAGTGGGTGTTAAATTTAATGTATATAATTTATTTAGATTTTAAATGGCAAACACAAGAAAATCTCTACCTTGTGTTTTGTCGCTCTTGTCTTTCTGGATGGAGTTCATGCGAGTGTCACCACCCTCTCAGCTCAGAATGAGACTGCGAAGATAGCGGCGCAAAGTAAAAAGGACCATTCTTATCATGATGACTGTGATAATTATGCATATGGGGTTGACTCCTAATCCATTACCTGCTGTAAACCTTCCCATCTTTCTGTATTGGCTCATTCTTTTTACAGGAGCCAATTTAGTGTGCATAGAAAACCTAGTTATGAATGCTATAAAGAACCTGAAGGGTCTGAAATGAGTTCAAGAAATTCAATTGGTATTCAGCTGTATGGGGCCACTCGTACTGCAGTCATCACAGATTTGATGAGAGCAGTGACCCTCAGAGGGCAGAATAGCATGATCCAGTAGAGACCGACTTTTATATGTTTTTTTGATATGCCACAGATTCAAACAGCGTTTGCCTACGGTGTTGCTTGGCACAAAGGCAGCATTGTTTACTTTGACGGTCGTTCATCCATAATGCATGGTACAGAATCCTACATATCCTGGTGCGGTCAATAGTGAATAGAATACGGTATTGTTCTGTGGTCAGAGCAAAGCCGTATCTGGAGGTGTTTCTTGTATAACGTTAGGGTTATATTAGGTTTTATGTATTTGTGTATTAAGTGTAACCACGACTTGATGTGTTTTCTTTTTTTTTTTTAATTCTGTATTTGAGGTAAAATTTGGATGACACCATTCTTGTTTTACGAAATTCAATTGCCACAGGCAAGTTTTTTTCCTTTTTTCTTCCTTTTTTTTTTTAAGTGTAAAGAAAGTACGTGGTGGTTCTGGTTTGTTCTTCCTCCGTTTATTGAAAACCTCAGTAGTTGTGGCAGCACAGCAGCAATGCGCGATAATGGTGTGTAAAGTCCAGAGAATATGATGTACTCCTCTGAGGCAGAAGCTTTAATGGAGACCATGGCCTTATTTATTTGGGAATGACTCTGAATGCTCCAGTAATATTTTAGCCTGCAAAGAAGGCGGCTTTCCAGAATGAAAAGGTGGCGTCTTTATTCTCTTGCTGAACTCGTAGTCTGCACACAGACACTAAAATGACAGGCTTTTCACTGTTGCTCTTCCCAACTAGGGTGCCTTTAAAGGTCTATCTGTAATATACGACTACATATTCTTCTTTTCTACTTCATGAACTCCGTATTTTACTGCATCTAATATATTGCTCTGACTCTGCATTGCTGCTATCAAAGGGAGGACCCCCCCCCCCCCCCCCCCCCCCCCCCCCCCTTCCCCTCCTCCCCA
>VUQJ01001980.1:0-13482 GCA_015108635.1 Andinoacara biseriatus | reverse complement strand
AAAAAAAAAAAAAAAAAGAAAAAAAAACTGCATGAAAGAAAGATTATGCTAACTTTTTTTCCTCTCTTTTTTAAAACCACATGCTTTTTTGAATACCGCTACTATTTGGATACATCTGTACTAAATGTGTGCGCTCACAGGGAAATGGAGATAATGATGGCAGCAAGGGAGTTAGCGTCAGCGGATGAGTACGTTTCTTTTTTATCGTGGAGCGAGTTTGGAGTCACCTTGGGCCTTTTTCTCATTTTGGGCACAAAGGATGCCAGAGGCTACATCAAGAAAAGAACACAGTGAAGTGGGAGCGTAAGAGTTGTGCCGCGACCCGTTTCACCACGCTGTGCTGACCTGAACACGCCCATACTGCTGTGCTGAACTGCACAGATAACAGACTCCTTCACATTTTGTCCTTCCCGTCAGCTACTGCACGACTTCCGACACACTCTACTGCATCGGGCTAAAGAGTGGGTGTGGATTGAGGCCAACACATCTTAATTCCCATCATCAGTGTGTGGCTCAGTGGTGTGATAGGGATAATAGGGTTAGGTCGTCCCTGTGGTCTTAATGAGTTTCTTTTCTCCTCTCTTCTCCTCCCTTGATCTGTACTGATCTCATTAATGTCTGGATAGAGGAATGTAACACTGCTGGAAAATTGCCAGTGTGTCTCTTTTTTTTTTTTTTCTGGTTGTTTTGGATCATAAGAGCGAACTGAGACATCTTTTTTAAAGAAGTAGGAAACAAAATAAAGCCCACCTCAAATGTGCAGTAAGGTTCAGCTTACTCACACAGAGTTGCTGCTTGACTGTCCCCTCACTGAACGGTAACTGGGCTGGAATTAATGCAGGAATCATCTTTTGAAAGGATAAGAAAGGCACTATGTGTGTGGATACATTTTCTATACCTGTACAGTATATACCTTTAACTTTACAACTCTGTAAACAACACACTTCAGCTTCGAGTCCACTGCTGTATTTACTCCCAAAGCCTTCATTACCCCTCGAATACCCCAATATGGCTGCTTACTGAGCTCTGTTTTTGATGGACTGAGGATGTAACATAATTCAAACCCTACCATTTGGGATTTCTTGCTTCTTCGAGACTTCATGGGGATTGAAAACAATCATAATATCCTGCATGGTACATGTACTGAGAGACAAAAGGACACATGCTCGTTCTCTGAGAGAACGAGTCGAGATAAATGTGTTTCGGACCCTTAAAGGTCATGAAGAAACCGTGGAGAAACCCGGTTGTGAGTTTTGGAAAGAGACTCTTGAGACAGCGCTGCCTTTTAAAAGTGGCAAATATTTCTTCAAGCTGCTGTTTTATGGCAGTTTCATGATGGCACCTTTCAAACACTTAAAGTGTGGATTTAAGGGAACTTTATGTAAATGAATCTGTGTGGGTGTGTCCTTTTTTATACTGCACGTTTAAACATGAAGATGTTTCAGTCTACTGCAAAACACAGAGGGGGGAGAGACAGAGAAAGGCATCATGTCTGAGATCTACCGCCTACTAATCAAGACACCTTTGAGAAGAGACACTTCAGTGGACGTCATGTACCTGTCATCCCCCTTGTGCTGTTACCCTAGCCATGTACAAATAAACTACACTGTAGAACAGACAACTGGAAACCATAACAAACGATGGCATGCTTAAGGTTCAAATCTGCACTTGATAAAAAAAAAATGGAGAAAAAATGTTACTTTTGTTTTACTCCTCTTTGATTTCTTTACCTTAAGGGATTGGCTCAGGGGGGGGTTGTTTTGTTTTGTTTTGTTTGTTTTTTGCCAATTCCACCCTGTAATTACACAACTAATTGCATTTGCTATGATGAGGAAGAAACGCTTCTTGACGAATGGTTTGGTATGATGATTAATCATGTAAAAGTTTGACTTTGACATTAAAAACTTCAGACGTACCCGTTTGGCTGTCAGCACTTTCACTCTGATCAGTTCGCACAGTGAGAGCAACAGCAGGCGTGACGCCTGTAACGACACCAAACAAAATAACTTGTAATTTTTATATCAAGAATTGAGGCAAATGGTGAATTTATTCCTTTCTTCATACCTACAACAGCTGATATGGTGGTGATGTTTACCTGATTACTTTAGTATTGGTCATTAATAAAGGCATTGATTACAGGTAATGGAAGCCTCACTCCAAAGTGGCACAAAACTGGTGACGGGTGACAATCTTTATTCAAGGTCAGCTTGGTCCATGTTCTCAGTTTCATAACAGCAAAGCAAACTGCAGTTAAACTCCTCAGAACAATTTCCTAAGCAGACTTAAGTGTGGAGGTCATTCCGTCATTTACATTTTCCAAAGTCAAGAATGCCCAGTGAAGTTTAACTTTTGTCTGTCTTCCAGTCTAATCAGCAGCACCGAGGTCACGCAGTTATATCAGAAAGATGATACTTTCATTTTCTTGTACAATGTCAGTTTTGCAGCTGGCTGATACCTGAAAATATTTCTAGATTATCACTAGAAGGTGGTGCAATCTATCGACTTTGTCTTTGAAAGGTAAATATTCTGCACTGGACCCTGTTAAAGGAAAAGTTTAAAATGTAGAAGCAATTTGGATTTAGTACTTATCTGAAAATGTTTCACAGGTGTTAACAGTTCCAAAGATTAGCCTGAAGGACTTTTAAAATGTCAGGGAAAAAAAGAAAAGAAAAGAAAAGAAAAGAAGAGGAAGAGAACTGTGTGTTTGGTTTGAGTATGCAACGCTGACACCATATGGCCGTGTGTAGTATTACTTCAGTTTGCTGGTGTGGCTTTTCCTCAGTCTCATAGTCTCTTCAAACATACAAAAGTGAAGGGCAACACATTTTTAAAAAGCAATAAAAGGCAGAAGTTTTCAGTCAAATCATGTCATTGAGTCATATCTGTTATAGATAATCATCCAGCCATTATCTTCCACTTATCTAATTCAGTTTTGCAGTCTGGAGCCTATCCCTGCTACCATAGGGCGAGAGGATACACCACAGACAAGTCGCCAGTCTGTTGCAGGGCCAACACAGAGAGACAGTCAAACATTTACACCTACGGGCAATTTAGAATCTCTTAATAATCTAACCCCACTAAGTGCATGTCTTTCGACTGTGGGAGGAAAAAAAAAGACCCACACAGACACGTGGGGAGCATGCAAACTGCACACAGAACAGCCCCAGCCAACCCTAGATTCAAACCAGGACCTTCTTGCTGTGAGGCAGCAAGATTAACCACTGTGGCACCGTGCCAGAGCAAAAATTTAATACAATAAAATACAAAACTTTGATGTGCACGAATCTTGGAAATGATCCTTTATGAGAAAAAGGCTCTTCCTATTTATATTATACAATGTAGATTTTGTATGATAGATACAATAATAACAATTTAAACATTACTTTGTGTTCAGGAAAATAATTATTCCATGAAAACAAGCACATTTTAATATGTGAGTGCTTGTTATCAGGGGCAAAAGTCGCATCCTGCACTCTAGTCTGTTTTCCATTTTCACAGGCCAGGATTTTTACTCCTGATCTTTGAGCTGGTTACAGGCCCATTATTTAATGCAATTCCACTGCTGCCCTGCAGTTTGATTTTTCTAAAAAATTCTAACTTATTATTCATATCACAAGTTGAATTTTTTGGAGAGAAGGGCTGAAAAAAATCTGTTAAAATGTGTTTTTTTCTATGCCGATGGCTTATAATAACCTCCCATTTGATTTAGGGCTCAGTAAAAAATGTCAATTGATCAGCTCTAAAGCCATATAATTGTGTGTCCTTATTATCATCAATTAGAATAAGCGCTCATATTATCACTGCATATTATTAAGGCTGTTTTCATCTCAAAAAATAATGTTGAACTACTGACCACAGTTTTACGTTTTTCGGGAAATAGCCACCTAGCCATTAGCATCCCCAGAGGACAAATCCTTCTGCAGCTGGCGATAAAGTAATAAAACCACACATTCATTAAACCATTTAAAACATTCTTTGAAACATCAAAACCATCAGGGATCACATCAAGCGCCTTTCACTTATATGTTATCTCAAATAAGCACTCACCATAAAAGGCTTTGCACATGATAATTGGATAAGGAATTGTCTGCAATGCAGAAAAAGAGAAAGTCAATTTAGTGAAACTCTTAATTAAATTCAAGGGATACATTTTTATTGATTTTATAACGATAGAATAAAATGTTGCAGAGGCACCCGGTGAAATAAATCCCAGCGCGTTAACCTCCTTGCACACTGCCCAGTATATCAAATGGTCTTTGTAGCTGTCAGGTGTTTTCGGGGGCTTCAGCAGACCCTTCTCTTCTGACTGAAAGAAAGCTAGAGTGAATTGCCTTTGAAATGCCTTTACATGCACAGAGAACCTTGGGCTTTATGGCTTCAAAGTGAAAACGACATATTCGCGTAACATGTTGAAATTTGCCTGTCTTATTTATTTGTGCTCACCGATGAGATCCTATCAGAAGGTGTAAGAGCAGAAGGTGTTAAGCATAGTAGAGCTCTGCAACTCTTCAACGCCAAACATTCAGCATTAGGAGGACAGAAGATAAAGCATTAGGGGTGTGATAAATTCTGTCTGTGCAATGTTCCTGCGTTAAGGGGAACCTTGCAGCAGAGCTGTAAACATTATTTCTCACCAATATGCCAGACAGATGATGTGAGATTTGATCCTCCCCATCTTCCTCAATAGGCTGCCATTTATGTCTTTTCATCTTTTCATGGTCACACCAGCCTCGACTCATCAAAGCTGTGCCATCAGCATTCTTGGTGAAAGCAGGAAATAACACATATACAGCACAATTTCATATGAAAGCATGTCTTTTAGCAGAGTGAGATCTGCCTAGAACTGCACAATAAAAGTAACTTTCAGATGAAAAGTGGGTTATCTGAATATTCTTAAATGTTTATGAGGTAGGAGAAATGCGCCATTATTTCCGTGAAACCTATAATTTCTTTGGAATTGGTCCCCTGTGCTTAACTTTTTACTTGCTGTAATGTATGAAGATTTCAAGCTACTACAGTATGTAAGACTAGTTTGTTTCTGATGGCATTAATGTCACTATACTCCCAAATACGTGAGGCTTGTCATTACTGTAAGATGCATTAAAGGCTTCAATATTGTGGAGGAGTCTGGAAGACACAAACAATCTTAAACAACAAATGAAAAATGTATGCAGAAAATGAAGCGATCACATTGCAGAGCCATGCCATACCAAATGCACGATGTCATGATGGTCACTACTCCAGGACTTGTTATGATGAATAGGTTTCAGCAGGGGAGAAAATGCGCAATGCAGTATTTGTGGGAAAGCAGAACAGGTGGAACGGTTCTTCAGAAGGATAAAACAGAAACAGCTAAATCAGCATGAAAACTCTTGGTATATGATGTTGAGGTTTTGCACTTACATTCTGATTGAATATATTTATATTCAGTCTGTTCTTTGGAAAGGACTTTTAAATTAAGCATCAATTTACACTCACATTTAAAGTGAACTTTGGATTTCTTCGCTGCATACTGATGAACAGAACCTGACCACAGCACCGGGATTTTGAAACAGCTAACTTTGAAGCTCACAAAGTGACTTTATTTCCATGTTTGCAGGACTGCACTGCTTAGACTAGGGCAATGGTGTCAAGACAAAACTACTTTTCAGCGATTTTAATTTACCCCATGGGTCTCCACAAATGTGTTTACCTTGTTTGTGCCATTTCCTCACAGATAAGTCTGAGCTCATAATCCTTGGGAAGTAATAAAAAAAACCCTCTGTGTGTGTGTGTGTGTGTGTGTGTGTGTGTGTGTGTGTGTGTGGCTGATGACCTGCAAGTGGTGACATGTGATTTGCTGTTTCAAGTGATTGCAGAGATGTGATTGCATCTACTGATTGACCAGTTCTCCTGGTTTCCAAATGTGTCTTCAGTCTCTTGCTATTTTCTGCTCTAACTTCACAAAATACGTTTGTTTGCGGGGGGTTTTCACTTGTGTAGCTAATTGAATATCTCTATTGTGAGTTGGTAATGCGCAGCTCATCACTGAAATTTACTGTGACAGCGGGGATAAGCTCCAGCCCCATTCCATGAGACCCGAAAAGGGATGAGGAGTACCAAAGTGGAAGGGTGGATGGCTACACCTCACACGTTATACACCTTGTTTTTATTTCCAATCAATTACCTTGATGCTTTTTTCGGGGGATAAAAAAAAATACTGTAATAACTGCTGTCCTAAAGCTTTATTTAAATAGGTCATGCATACAGAAAATGCAGGTTCACCTGTTGCTGAAGCAAAGAGAACAGCTCATTTTGTAGCTCAAGTTTAAATTAATTATACATCCATTTAAGACTATGTATGTAACAGTCTCGTTCATTTTCTTCCCAAAGTTCAACATGAACAAAACTGGACAAAAATGCAGCATGTCTGACTTTCTCAGGCAGATGTGATTTACTTCACCGAAGGAATTCATGGGATTATTGACTTGATTCAGGCAACTATACAAATATCACTAAATCCATTAGATGAGCATTTAATCTGCAAATCTGTTTTAGAACTATAAGTAATGGACCACTCATTACCCCTTTTGTTTTTTCTTTAACTGGTTGTCACTCATAATATTGTCATAATATTGTTAAATTCTGAAAGAGAACTAGCATTTTGTTGTTGTTTATTACAGGGATGCTGGATACAGCTCAAACAGGCACTGCAGGGGCCTATGGGACTATAGCGGCAGGACGAAAGCACAGCTGGCTCAGTAATTTGCCTGGATGCAGTCAGTCCTCTGTTATGCCCGTGAAGCGGTCTGTACTCTTTCAAGGGACGGGAAGTTAATGCATTGTTATGGCACGTGTTCAGACTTTTGTAAACCCTATGTTCACATAGCCACTGTTTTACATTTCTGTGATTTCAATGCCCGCAGCAGAAAATAGGAAGACACGCATAATTTCAGCCTCAGAAGCTCAATATTACATCCCTTTGGTTTACTCCCAGAGCAGATGGCAGCGGCAGCATGCAGGTCTCGGTTGGTCTCTGTGAAGGTGATGTTGTCTGGATTCAGTTCATCTGTACCAGCAGCCAGAAAATGTTCTTTTCAAATATATATAGTCTGAGTGTTGTAAAATAAAAATCTTGAAGAAAATAAAGTTTCAGTGGAAAGATCAAATAAATGTCAAACTATGTGCTTTTACTAGTTTGCTTTATTGCTTTTACAAACCACCCCTTTGTTTTATGACACAAACTAAAATCCTTCCACATTTCAAATTGCATATGCTGAACATCTTTTTGACCTTTTAGGGGTTTTTTTTATGATCATAGAAAGGTTAAGTTGCTCCACTGTTTCTAATACAAGCCCCAGCACTGCTGCCCCTGCAGCATTTAAAAACTGTATATTAATTTTTACAATCATTATTTTCAAACCTGCTCTCACTAAAAGTACAGAATGGTGTTTAGGATTTTAGGAAGCAGCCTCAAATAAACTGAGATGCTATAATGTGTGCAGCTGAAAATATACACCAGTTTACAACAAACTCACCCATCAGCGTTTTCCTTTCAGGAAACACTTGAGAGCAAGTGATACCAATCTCCAGATGAAATGTGAAAATTAAGTGAGTGGAAGTAGCTGGTATTGTTGAGGACTGCAATAAAGGGAAAATGAGCCCCCAGGGAACACAGATGGGTGCAGATATAGTGCAGATGTACCATAATTAATCATATACAATATCTGGATGCACATGGCTTTTTGTTTAAGATATATTCTTAGCAGTTAATGTTTACATTGAAATGCCTTGTGACATCAGTAAAAGCATCAGTGCATGTTGGGCCATGCTAATGGGTGCAGGGACAACGCTACATAATGGCTGATTCACTATATAGTTCACTACACACACGTACTGGGCATAGCAATGTTTAAAACAGACTCACAGCGCCAATTCACACAGAGTTGTTCTGAGTGATCACCTTCGTCCTAACATATCTATCACGATGTTAGTCCATGTTTTTCCAGGATGACAGCGCTCCAATCCTTTGGGCCCCAGGGGGAAAAGGAAATGTTGTGGGTAATTTGCTATCTCCTTCGCAATCACCACATCTCTGTTCAAACCCCTGTTGGAGATTTTGGACCAGCTTGTTAGACAGCACTCTCCATCACAGTCATCAAAACACTAAACAAGGAAATATCTTTTGGTAAAATGGTGCTCCATCCCTCCAATGGAGTTTCAGACATTCTATTGCCAGGGGCCTGGGATGGGCCGTTCTGAGTAAAGCTGACTGCACGACCCTGAATTGGATAAGCTGTTAAGAAAAGGGATGGATGAATGGATGGATGGATGGATGGATGGATGGATAGATGGATAGATGAATGGATGGATGGATGGATGGATGGATGGATGGATGGATGGATGGATGGATGGATGGATGAATGGATGGATGGATGGATGGATGGATGTTACTGCCAGAGCACACTCAGGCTGTTGTGGCACAACATGGTCACCCAACACCAAACTAAGGCTTTTCTTTTGAATTGTGGTCCATCTATAGCCTCTCTTCATGAGCATTTGTCACTGTTAAGAGGCTGCCTGCTATATTACAAAAGTTCTGAAGCAGCACACATTGCCATCCAGACAAAATCCTTTCCAGCGAAGGCCTTGCTTATTATGATTTGGCAAAACAATGCCGAACCCCGTTCTGAATGGATAACGACAGCACGCATGGCACCATTTTAAAAGCGTCCAGAAGAAAATCCAGCCGGCGTGAAGTCCAGACGTGTCACCCTTTGAAAACATTTGGCACATTATGAAATGAAAAACATAACAAAGAGGCCTCCAATCTGTTTAGCAGCTGAAATCCTAAACAAGCATGGGAAAAGATTTCAAGAAAGCTTGCCTGAGAGAGTTCAGGCTGTGTTGAAGAATAAAGGTGATTGTAGCAAATATTGATTTCTAGGCTTGTTAGAATTGTACAAACTCCATTTTTGCTGTATTTCCATGTATGTTTGCACAGGTCTCAATAAATCCTCGTCTCATTTTTCTATCAAAATACAGAGAAATTATGTGTAACTCAAGACTTCTGCATTGTATTGTATGTTTGTTTTACAACAAAAGAAATCAGCTTTAACATCCATAGTTTGCACATTTGATATGATATCTTTGTTCTATTTTTAATTAAACGTAAAATTATTTAGAGATCATTCTGTTTTTATTTTAACACGGTGCTCCATTTTATTAAATACAAGGTTGTATAAATTACAGTCTGCATGAATGAATACAGAAAGCATGTCCTTAAACATCCAGCTGTCACAGGGCGAGAGGCAGGGGACACCCTGCACAGGTCACCAATCTGCCACAGGACTGTCTTTAAACATGATTTTTCAATTATTTTTCATATTGTTACTTTTCACAATTTATTAGAACTATTAATGAAAAGACACAATTGCAGTTTAACTGACTGTGTTGTGTTAGCAAGCAGCTGCAATGTGGGGTGAGCATCTGTGGCTGTTTTGCACTTAATTTCTTACATATACATTTAGTTACCGCAAAGTTATTAATGTTAAATTATCATTGTGATACGTCAGACAGATGAACCATAATCAATTTATATCACATTGAAAAGACTTTAACCTAAAAGAAGCAGATTTAATAGCAAAATAATAATAATAGAAAACCTTATTTCTACTGATTAAAAATGATTAGTTATATAATATATATAATTAATCTAAAGAAAAAATTTGATTATCATTAGTATTTTTTTAAACTTACATATTTTGTAAAATAAAAAATCTATACATTTCTTTAACGCAACTTGCAGCTTTATCACAAAACAAATACAATCCACATTGTTATTTAACAGATTATTTAAAAACTTCTGATTCTGATATCGTTTAGTCATTTCAGGTAAAAATTATTTGTGCCGTATTTATATGATGAAATCAATATAAAATAATTGAAATAAACACACAACCAGCCAGCCCAGAGATAATATCCTCTCTGCCGTGTCTTGCGTCTGCCCCAGGACCTTCTTTACAAGCTCTCACCTCACCCAGGAGGTGCCCAGGAGGCATTAGTCAGATACCTAAACCACCTCAGCTGGCTGGTTTTGATGTGGAGGAGTAGCGGCTCCCAAATGACTGAGCTCCTCACCATATTCTTAAGGTAGACACCCTTCAGAGGAAACTCATTCCTAATGCTGGCTTTGGTGATCTTTCAGTCACTACACAGAGCTCCTGACCATAGGGGAGGGTGTGGTCAGATCAGCCAGATTCACTCAGCTCTCTCAGACTGGTGTAGCAGCCACATCACTGCCAAGACTGCACCAATCTGTCTGTCAAATTTCCTGCTCCACTGTCCCCTCACTTGTAAACAAAATCCATGATACCTCCACCTGGGACAGCAACTTGTTTGGAGCCCAGAGAGGCCACTCCACTCTTTTCTGGCTAAGAACGATGGCCTCAGATTTGGAGGTGCTAATTCTCCTCCCAGCTGCTTTAGACACAGCTGCAAAGCACCCCAGTGCCTGCTGGAGGTCATAACGTGATGAAGCCAGGAGAAGCACTTCTGCAAAAAACAGCAATGAGACTCCGAGACCATCAAACTCAACACCCTCAATCCTCCATCCTTCACCCTTTGGCTGCATCAAGAAATGCTGTCAATAAACAGAATCAATGATAAATGGCAGCCCTGGTAGGTACCAGCACCAACCAGAACATGTCTGACTTATTGTTGGCAATGTGAACCAACGCTCATTGTGGTTGCACAGAGACAGGAAATAAAACAGCTAAAGCTAAACCCGCACTGCAGGTACATACAGGACGCAATTTACCTCATACTTTGCTCAGGGCATGCTGGCATGTGACAGGAGGAGCAAACAGTTGCTACCTTCCTGTCTGTGTTTTGCCAGTAAAGGTAACACCTTTTTCAAGTAGATTTTCAAGCTGAGCATTGGACAGTCACATCAGCAGATGGAGTTATTTTTTTATTTTTTTTCACTCCCAGGAGGGTCACTGCTGCTGGGATTAGAGCTTGCAATGCTGTAGCATCAGTTATTCTTTTTTGTTTGTGGCTTAACCAGGATCTACAGTATCTGTCTCAGGTAAATCTGCCGACGTCTCCAACGTTCTGATGGCTTCCAGTCTGGGAAGTTACCTATCAAGATGAAGAATGTAGTGATGTCATCTTTTTCTTCTTTCAAATAACTGACAGAGTACACCTGCCTCCCTTGATACTGGTGTGATACTTTAATTTGTGACTCATGGCAGACAATAACTGAATAAAAAATGTGCTTTTGTATTTTTGAAGAACACTAATCAAAGAGGAAATAGAAATCAATAATATGGCATCTTTAGGAACAAACACCTAGGAGACATGACAAAAAATACACCTCTTGGGTCTGTACAGATCCCAGTGCGTATGATGAGGGTTAAGGACGCACTTAAATCAACTCTGGGAAATGATGCCTCAAAAGTGCACAAAAGAACTGCTAAAACACCTCACTGGTACTGATCTACTCCATCATAAAGTGAAAGAACGTCTTTTAGTAATGCAGTTACTCAGACTACTCTGAAGCAGCACAGCTTTTCAGCACAGCCCAACGTTCTGCCATCATAGACATGAAAGGCTTTTTCGTCAGACATGGAACCCCACTGTGTGCCTGCTGTCACTATTGACTGTAAGCTGGATAGACCGTAATGCTACAAGAGCTGTGTACTGACAAAAAAAAACACCCAGAACGCCCTCTGCTGATCTTTTCCATATTACACACAGATACAGATTAGCTTCTGGTGCTTTCACTGGCAGACGAAATGCAATATTAAAACACAACTGAAAAAACTTGTGATATGAATTGAGTTACCTTGTATCGAATACGCTGATGGCCCATTGAGCATACAAGAAGTATATACAAAAAAATTTAATAGAGTAAAACATTTGCCTTTGAAGTAACAAATTGCTGATTTCATTCCTGTTTCTTTCATTTCAAGGTCAATTTTAGCAACTGTTTCCACTAAAATGTATAAATTATAATATTAAATTATATCACTGAATTTATAATTCACTTAGTTTTTTAATACATAAAAAGATTTTTTTTTGTTTCTAGGCTTGTATCCAAATCTTTTTAACACCTAAGATGCCTGAATCTTCATGACTAACACTGTCCCACAGTGACACTCAAGATCATCAGATTGCTTTTATTATAATGCACATATGTATAATATACAGTGTTTAAAAGATGAAATACATTTCAGTATTCTCTGAACCTAAATAATTTACAATACACTAAAAATTCTTTGATAAAGTCAAATTAGTTGTAACTTAAATTGCAATCACATGATTGCAACTTACCAAACCTGGCAGTGCTGAAGTTTCCTTTTATGGTGCACCCAAAATGAGGCCTATGATTTAACCTGACACAGTGTGTTTACCAATTCTAAACTGCCAAAAAGAATTCAGCAAAGACAAAGACGGGGCATGAAAAATGATCTGAATTTCATTTATGGCCAGTAATAACTCACAAGTGTGTTTGTTTTACAATCGCTTTTGACAACAGTCGAGTCTTTATTAAGCGTTCCATTGGAGACACCAGACAAAAGCAACAAAACCAGTGTGGCACAGAAACACTAAATGTACCATAATGAGGAAAATGCCCAAAATGAATCAACTGAAATATAAAGAGATTTAAAAAACACACACACACACACATTTTCAGAGAAGTTATAAAGACCTGTGATGGAAGCTGAAGTGATTTTACAGCAATGAGTTTCAGCAGGTCATTACGACAAAGTTCTTATCCTGGTGAGAGTGATTAGCAGAAAACTATGCACGCACTTTGTGAAAATCTACATTATGTAGGTGCATCAATTAGAACTACATTTAGTTCACTTGCTTCTGTATTTGCTACTGCTTATCTACTTTCACACAGAATGTGTACGAGAAGACTGACACATTTGCATAAAGCATTTGGTGATGGAGAAAATTTTGCATTCCTTTCAAAATTTACAGTAATGTTAAATTGCATGAATAAGTTTTTAACTAGGTAACAAGTGTCTCTACCCACAGTGGGTGTCTTTAGGGCTTTTCAAAGCATACATATACCAATATAAGAATACATTTCTGCTGTTGAATAAAAATGTGCTCTGGGTATATTTTTAAGTGTTCCTCCATTGCAACAATAAACCACAAGTAGTGTAACATCTAAAGACGTGTCCATGCAGTATAACCGATCCGCTTGAGCCACAATGAAACAAAGATTGCCACGATATTAAAACCAAGTGCAGGAAAAAATATCGGATAATTCTTGATCTGTCCACCATGTGGGTGGAAAGGAGCACCATATCAGACCCACACAGTAAGATGTGGGAGGTGAGGAAGAACAAGAAGGAAGTCATGCTCACGGGTAAGTAAATAACATTATGACATAACACTGGGGTCACTGCTTTATGTGTGTGTGTGTGTGTGTGTGTGTGTGTGTGTGTGTGTGTGTGTGTGTGTGTGTGTGTGTGTGGGCCCTGC
>VUQJ01001979.1:8935-21946 GCA_015108635.1 Andinoacara biseriatus | reverse complement strand
CTTTTAGCACCATTCTAGCGCTGTGATGAATAGATAGGTGGTCAGAAATAAAAGAAAAATGCCTGGATTCCTGCCAAATAAGGTAACAACAGTCTCATTCCCTTTAAGACCCAGTTGTGCTCATGTACATATCAACCCAGAGGGCCTAATGTGAGTGAGGAAAAACTGCAGAAGAAGCTACAGTGTACAGTACAAAGCTGCTATGCCAAGGCCCAACAGTCTACTGTGCACACTTAATATTTACTTGCATGGATTAATTTATGAGCTCATTTGCTGACACAGTCAGAAAATGGAACAGGAGATAACTTGGAAAATGGGAAGATACATGTGTACATTTGCAACTGACAGAGGGATAGAGGGAAACAAGTTTTCATTGTGCAATATTTAAGCTGCATCGTCTGTGCTTTGAAAATATTCCTAGAATTCCTAATTTGCGGTGCACACATCAATAAACCACTTTTGTGTTGCTTCCATTAGTGTGTAAAATGTGACAAAGGCAGTGTTTCAAGTAGGATTCTTCTCATTATAAATCTTCCTAATTTAAATATAATAACTGAAACTAAACGAGTGTGTACAGGGAGGGTTTTCCCACCAATTTGACCAAATATCCGAGCTTCTCTTGCATCCCTGTTTGAAACAACTCTGGAATGAGAAGGGGGGAGGCTTTTATTAAATAATTCTGTTTTCCATTTATCTGACTGAATAGAAGAAAATGTCGCATCAAACAAGAAAACAAATTTCCATCTGCTACCAAGCATATTGACGCTTTAGAACGAATTTGTTGACACTGAGTTTTGCTGAATAGAGAAGCGCTGGATCGCAGAGAGCTTATATTTGCAACCTAATCAAAATGGAGTTGTTTTATTTGAAATGCATAAAGACAAACCAGACCGGCACAGTTAGTGCCCACAATTGTACATTCATAAAGCCAAACACTTATGCCAAACACAAAAGTACCACATTTTAATGGGCAGTTCCAGAGGTTTTGGACACCTGGTGGCAGCAGACATAACGTGTACATGTAAGAGATATAAAGTGGGTTCAAAAGCTGTGCGCTTTTAGCTCAAAACAGTCATCTCAAGCTGCGCATGAAGAGCAGTGAGAGTCAATCAAACAAGGTGAAGCTGTGGGCCCGAAAAACAAAACAAGTAGTTCAAAGGTTTGATAAAGCTACGGTACACATAGAGCTGAGATCAAGCACGGTGACCGGCGACCATTCTCAGCGGGTTTATTATCAACAGTAACCCCCTTTCACAAGTATTCCTGTGATCTATTATTAATACAGAAATTTGGATCATAGCAGCTTGAAAATAGCATGAGACAAGATTTTAAGAGGCCTAACCATCTGTGACAAAAGCAGTAACCTCAGGGCTGAAAAATAAAAGCATAACCAAAGAACCAAAAACTGCAGTTCAGAGTGTCCAAAAGATTGTGAGCCCTGATTAATCTCTATAAAAAAGACACCTGCATACTGTGCATACCTCTTGTATCTTCTCCTTTTGGGATGATTTAACATCATCTGAAGACTGTGTGGGGTCTTTGTTCTTTGTCATTTCTTTTGTGCTGGTCTGTAAAAAGTATAAATATGCCAAACGTGTAGGTAGGGACAAGAGTTTTATTACCAATCTGGGCTCCGACTGTAGACCACTTGCAGTTTTATTAATAACTCATGTTTGAGCAGGCTTTGGTTGCATACAGTTAAAACAGTCTGTGCAGAGAGCAAAAGAGCAGGATTTCTATGTCTGTTGGACCTAAGTTGACCCCACAGGGCCTGAGCACTGAGCATTTTAACACAAAATCTGCAACCAAAAACAGAGAAAAAAGAATAAGTGTCATATATAGACATTATAAGAAGGACTTTCTTATGAATACAGTTTTGACATGATATCCGTCCACTCTAATTACAATAGGTTAAATCCATCACTGAATACAAGCAAGGTACAGTAGAATTTTGTGCTCTCTCGCTGGTATTACCTCTCATTCTTGAAGTGGAAAACAAACCTCCTGGTTTAGAGTTACAGCAGGCAGACAGCTACAATAATTGAGTTTAACAGTGAAGTGTGTCACAACCCAAACTTTGCCTAGTGACATATGAAATCAAATCATCTTGTCCTCCATTTGCATGTATTAAAAGACACTATGAAGATGTTTTTTTCAGTTTTCCTGCTAAGCACATTTTGTTTTAAGAATAAGCATCTCTTTTACTTATGAATGTGCCTTGCTAACCAAGCCAAAGCTGCACAAACAGAAGACAAAACAAGATACATACTGTACAGTGTGGTCTGTAAAAAGGTGGTTGTAGGTACAGACAAGATGTTGGGAGCCTAACTGTTTATTAAGTGTCCTGCACAAAGATTGAATCCTCTCACCCCAAATGTAAACCAAGACTCTTACAGTCTAAAGGGAAAACAGCTGATTCCACTGTATTTTCCAGTCCTACTTCCTCTGTTCCTAACACGGAGCAGCCTTCAGTACGTCACACACAGTAGACTTCTTAATCACTAGGACTCAGCAAAAGTTCTTTCTTGAAAACCAGCAGGTGGTAACCAGATACAAGCACTCAACATCTAAGTTGGAATCAACCCAGGAGAAACTGACTGACGCCACAGCAGGAGGAAAACGGGACAGGCCGCGGCTATTATCGCCATCTTTTATCACAATTGCCCCCCTCATTCTGTACTCTTCATCTTCCATTTCCTTCACCTACCAGCTCTGTCACTCCCACACCTCCTATTTGTGTGTCCCCTTCTCAACGACTTGACTAAAAAGTTTTCATTCTCCCCCATATTTGTATGGACAAATGAGTCACTGACACGTCGTGAGAAAGGGGTAAGGGAGTCAGAGAGCAAGTGATTGAAGGGTTAGGCCACGGAGTGGATGATGATGTGCAAATTAGAGCCGAATGAGACAAAAAAGAAGGGAGGGGCAAGTGGAGTAAAAGGAAAATGAAGCATGAGAGGGAGTGGCAGACAACTGGAGACAGAAATAAAATGTGTAAATATAAATTGAGGTTATCGGGGGAGAAGAAACAGAGAGAGAGAAGAGCAAAGCGGGGAGATGAGGCAGTCTGACAAATTGTGTTCCAGCCCAGAGATCTAATCAGATATCTGGAGGCTAAAGCAGCGATTATCACATTCCCTCCTGACTTCTTCCTCCAAACAACGTCACCATCCAAATCCTCCCATCAGTCCAACTTCCCCATCACCCTCAGGGAGTAAGGACAGAGCCAAGTTCCCATTTCCCTCCTCTCACATCCTATTTCCACCTGCTAAAGACACACCTTTGAAGTTTTTATTGGGCGGGCGGGTCACTGATGAAGTGCCACAGCAGGGCTTAGCACCAACTGCTGGGTGCCCTTCAAGAACCTGTCAAGCTCAGTGTTGCTTTGCTATGTTAAAAAGGGTTAAATCCAGACAAAGGTGCCGTGCAAGTCAAACAGTAAGAGGTGTGGTAAGACAGACTGAAGCCAAGAGAACAATACTTCAACTCAAAACATAGGTTTAATGTATGTGCAGAAAAACGAACCAGGCTCCATTACTTCAAAATTATAGGCTGTTTATTCAGCGTATTCCAAACTGCCGATTAAGCAATGTGTCTTTACAGTTATATAACGGATGGATCATTTCATATAAAAGTGCTAAAATATCTTTGTGAGATGTTCGGACAGTTTTAACTGCATCCTATGGTTTCTCCTACAAATGGCGATACCCACAGCTAGAGGTATATATCACCTTTATAGTAGCTTGCAGTCATCATAAATAAGGTTTAGTGCAGATAAAGCTGAACAAAATAAAATGAAGTATAGCAAATTACTCATCCTAATTTGTTATACCAGAAACCTTTTGCTTTTCTCATCTAAAGCTATTTGGCTCTATTTGAGCTGTAGTTTCAGCTGTATTCTCTTGCAATACATTATCCAGGTGTTGCAGTTTGTGCTCTCCCCCTCAGATCACAAGGTCATAGGTTCACCCCTACTCCTGCCAATACACATGTCCTTCCACAGAAATGCATTTTGTTTAAGTACCATTGAATGAGACACTGAACCTCCACTTCCCCACTGTGAGCTGCTCTGGATAAGCGCGCTAACTTAAGTACCTAAAATGGAAATGTAATGTAAATTACACTGATGCTGAAATTGATGAGGTGCCAGTGCTGCAGTGTACAGCAGAAAAAGCAGCCTCCGTGCCTTCCTGAGGGTGTTTAATCTATGACTGATGGATGTAAGACCAAGACAACGATTGTAATTATCATCATCATCTTTGTAAAACATTCATCATTACCATCATCAACATAACAGTTATTTCGCTCTAACACCAACCAGCCATTATCATAACCATCATCCCTCACATAGACATCCATACAGAGATTCCAATAAGTGCATGACAACACACAAACACACTAAAAAAAAAAATCCCACAAGATCACGATCAGCCATACTCGTGTGTCTTTAAATGCAACACCAACACACGTGCACAAATATCTGCTTATGCTCAAAGTTCACATGAATACATATGGATGTACGATCTCATCTGCATAGGGAAAGCAGCACAGCAATGCAGATTAAGCCTCGGGCTAATCAGAGCAACTCACATGGAGCAGGTCTGGATGTAGGACATAACGCCTCAGTAGCCACAAGTCTTCCCAGCTATATCCAAAGGATAACAGAAATTAAAGGTGTTAACACATTTCCCACTTTGCATTTCTCTGGGGCATGACAGTTCAGTGAAGGCAGCTGTATATACATCTGAAAGAATTTCAAGGAGGACATCTCAATTATTCACGGAGTCACTGATTTATATAGTTTATATGGTGCACATTAAGGTCGTTGGGAGAAACAGAGCAAGCTAAACATGGTTTATGTAACTGCTATTAATTGGGACTCCGCAATTATGCATGAAGATGAACATAAGCAAATAGTATTTTAATGAACGTCTGTAAATTTACTGTGGATCTGTGTGGCACTATGATGGAGAAAGAAATAGATAGAATGTGACTTGGCCCATCATATTTGCCTGTGCAACATTTGCAGTAAATTTAATGTACTTAATGATAATTACACATTACCTTTTGATATGCATCACTTGTATTTAGATTGACAGTTGGTGTGGTCGGTTAAATAACAGCAGCAGCATTCTATAATTTATCACCATGAACAGTATTTTCATGATTATTATATAAATTTTTTAAGCATTCTTGATTTTAGCTTTTATTAAGATAGGACGATTTAAAGCAGACAGGAAAGCCTGGATAGAGAGCAGGGGGAACACATGAAGCAAATGGTCTGGTGTGGATGGCTTGCCTGCTCAGTCTAGTGAGTTAGATTTGTGCCATGGAAAAAGTATTATAGCTTACCATAGCTTTGAGTCCATTTCAAGAAATAAAGTAAGGTTATACTTACTATCCGATTTTTTCAGTGCCCATTATTGTTGTGTCTATATTATTATTGATGTTTAACTGCTGACACCTGAGATCAGTTTAATTAGTTCCGGCTGTTGGCAAATCAAGCTCTACAATCTAAGCGATTTTAGCTTTCTAAAGTTTGCTTCTCACAAAAATAAGCTTGTCAGTTTAACAGCAAAACAGCTTTCCAGCCAGAGCCGGCGGTAGCAATGAGCAGTGGTGGGTTCAGCTCACCCAAGCCTGCTTCTTACCTGCCTAATTGAAAAGAAAAGAAAAGAAAAAAAAAAGACCGTACTATTTCTCACTTCATGTGGGGTCTACAGTACAGCCTGCAGCTCATCTCCAAAGCCGCCACGCGCTCTTCTTGCCTTGTGCTCAAGAAACACACCGGAGCTCTTGTGTGTTTCAGGCAGACCCCTGCGCTGAACTCTGATGCCTTGGACTGCATACGCAGCTCCGATGCTCGTGAGAAATACATTTCATTCATAATTGAATGCAGCTTTGTGGAAAATGTGTGAGGGAGAGAGGAAGGAAAAGTTACAGTACACATTATCCAGTCAGATTAGCATAACTGAAACAGTGAGGCATTTTCTGTACTGCAATAATAGGTCCAGCTTTTTGCTGATCAAAGAGACTTGCTGATTTGGTATGTGCAGATACCGTACATCTATTAAATCTATATGTAAAACAGCGAGTGAATTGCGGAGCAGAGATGGAGCTCTCGAAACCAGCATTTTCATATATACTCAATTCACACTATGCTACATTTGTTCTTGATACCTGGACTGTGTTTGTGTTTATGACTGGATGCAATGGATGCACAGCAATTTGAGAAATTTATTTTTGCAGTGAACAGTACCCCATTTTCAAGCTACAGTCTTTGTTTTATCTGGGACACGGTAAGAGGTTCAAATTGTGATTCATTAATGTTGTCAAATTGCTGTGGAGGGTCCCAACCATTTTTTTCCTAGAATCTACGAATGGAAAATGAATAAGGTTTTAATCATCGTTCTTCCAAAGGAAAAAGAGAGTAAATAAGAGCAAAAGGGGGAAAAAAAGGCTGAGAAAGAGGCAACTTATAAACTGAGAGATTTGGAATGGAAAATGATGATGGGCTATATTCAAAAACTTTGTAGTAAAGAGTGCATTTGTTGGGCCAGAACTTTTAAAAAGCACTGAACTCCAATACCAGCTAAAACTTTAAGAGGAAACCTAAGAAGAACTTTCTTGCCTTTGGAAGCATTAAGCAGTGATAAAAGAGACATTTTAAAGCTCCTTTCATGCAACTTTTTTTTCTCTTTGATGTACACTGAGGTGTGATTCGATGTTTTAGTGCTTCGGTCCCAGATTAACAACTGCAATTATGAGTCATAGAGCAAGAAATTATTGCTTTACTGAAAACAAACTGAGTATACAGCTAGACATATAGTAAGGTGGCGCATGATAATAATATTTGTCTCTACTTTGTTAGCAGATTCAACTTTATCATAGCTCAATGGTGCTGTGACACAAAGAGCATATCTTTCCTCTACACCACAGGTATGACGCCTAATAATCAACAAACTGAAAGCTCCCATCAGACAGCAGCACAGCAGTACTACTTTAGAGTGTCTGACAAGAAAAATATAAAATACTCTGAACCAAATAGCACAATTTAATGAAAAAAACTGAGCTGTGGTGCCTAACTTAAAATTAAAAACTTCTGTCCCACTTTGCCATGAAAATGATGCAGGAAAAATGTTGTAAAATGTGCATAGCATGACACACCCATTGTTTATCACATTGCATCATTTGATACCTATAATACTCACAGGTTGCATGACAGACTACAAGAGAAAAAATATGATTGTCAGAATGCCGCAATCCAATTCTATATCCAGGCCCATCGTGACATATCTATTAAATTATAGCAATTAATGTGTTGAAATGCATTGAAAACAATAACACTTGTACTATGTGGCCTAACTAAACTGTCCAAAAACACAGTAACTTCTGAACTAAAAGATCAATGGGATGTTATCACACTGAATATTTCTTGGTCAGGACCTATAACTAGGCAACCAGCAAAGCATCTACACAAAGTTACTGCTTTCAACAATGGCAAAGGCATGTCATTAGTTTTGCAGGTATTTGGTTGCCTGGGTCCATACATTTTAATCCGTCTACTTTGATTTATGTGGCATCATTAAATGTAACAGCAGTTTCTCCATTATATAAAAAAAAAACACCAAAAAAACCCAGCAATCCAATGAAAGCTGCAGACAAAAGTGGCGAACCAATTTACCAAACCACTGACACAGCTATCTCCAGAAGCAAATACCTTACGTTTAGTTCTAATATGTCTCTCCAAAAGTGTTTATTTCTTCTACTTTTCGCTGACGGCCTTATTGCAAGCATGAGGATCCCAATAACACACAACTAGCCAGGAACTGGAGAGTCGGAACATTTTGAAACCTGAGTTTCTCATCAGCCTCTGACTGATGCTCTTTTCACAACACAATACTGGCCTAGGATCCACAGGTAATGAAAACCAAGACACTCATGCACACACAAAATCACTGCTTGTGTTCGCTGATGGTGTGCAAACCATACTTTCTTTCATTCTCTCTTAATAGCCTCTATTGTTTGTATTGTGTGGGAGCGAGCCGGTGATTTGCCATGGCCGGTATAATTCTCTCATTATGAGTTCAGACGGGGAACGTAAGGGATGGAATGATGGAAGAATAAAGGCCCAGAGGCACACAAAGAGCAGAAACCAACTTATAATGGAGCAAATCCATCAGTCTCTCTTTTCATCGCTGTCTGTCCATCGTCATCCATCCAAAGACCTTACCACGTTTCAGATGGAAGTTATTTTAGAAATCTTGGAGAGAAAAAGGGGCTCTGAGGAAATTCAGACAAAAATGGAGTACAAGTAGTCTTACTCTTGTCTTAATGGCATGCAATCTGGCAGGGGGAGTGATAGATACAGAAGCTGAAAAGAAGGACAGTGAGAATGAAGCAAAGAGGAAGACATTTAGGAGCACACACTGGGAGATGTGATGGTTAGATGAGCCTTTCCACCTCTCTAGATGGGTTTAGCAGCAGTATTGAGCTCCTAGCGAGCTTATTTTCACCGCAAGGTTGCTGTGACCTAACTCAGGCTCAAGCTTCTGAAATCCCATTCACTCTCCAAGCCTTACAAAAGCCAGCTCTGGATATGGCTCATTGCTCCCATCATTGGTTCAATTTTGCAAGCATATGGGTGTGTGTGCAAGTGCAACTCTGGGAAAAAGACAAAAAAAAATAAAAAATCTATGCACTCGCTTGAGGGTAATTTAAAGAGACCCCTGCTATTTCCTCATGATACCCTCAGGTCTTTAAGACTGTTGGCTCAGTGTTCAATCACCACAACAACCTCACCTTAACAACAATGACTCCAGTAACCTTGGCCATCCATTAGCCTGTCTAAGAACAAAAGCTGTTTCCACAGGGAGCCATTAGACGAATATAGCTCTGTGAAGGGAAGTATCCAATACACCAGATGGGCTGTGCTTTATACCAGCTCCAGGGCTGGACAGTAGTCTCTCAGAGACCATTTCTGAGATGAAAAAAATTAGGCTAAATCAGCACAACACATGGAAAATGTTCAGCTTCAACACTGAAGTCTATCCATTAATTCGCAACTGCTGGTGGATCCTAATAATTGCCCAAAGCCTTGTCTATGTCTGTGTGTGGTTCACCTACTTTTAACCAACCATTATATTTAATTTAGTTGAAAGTTTGGGATTTCCTCGAGCAAAAAATATCTTTCAACTTTCATAAAGACTCTGATTTCTTTTATTGTTTGTTGAGCGATACATTCAGAAACACGAGGCTCAAACAGGGCGTAGTTCTTAACAGTCTGTAATTAATTCTGGCAAAAAATAAATAAATTGCTTTTATGAGAGCACAATTACAAAGCACCCACCTGTAAGCTCTCCTGAATATAAAAGTTACCAACTGCATGAACAACTCACCTCCCCAACACTGCACGGCAGTTTAAATGTGGGCTGCTTTCCACTGAGCATTTAACTACCACCAATAGCAGCAAATTATAATTCAAAATTATTGTCATCAAGTGTTCAATGATACATTTATTACCGTGTATGCTTAATGCTCAATAAAGGTACTGCCCCATGCATCTGTGAAAGGAGGCCTGAAGCTGTGAGTGGGTATGAGAGGAATTAAAACAATGCACCTCATTTGCCTTTGTCATGCATCTGTCCTGTTGACAGGATGGAGACAATTTTGCACAAAAAATATGGCAGACAGCTATAAGCTTAAGTCCTGAGTTATGAATTTACATCTATTATGTATAAGCTGAGCCAAGCTGAGATGGTAGCCAGTCAGTCCTGCCTATCCGTTACAGCTAAGGATGTGTCACCTGTCTCTTCCTGTCCCGTATGGTTTCCACAGACTAACATTACAGCTGTACCTCCTGGCTACAGAGCAGATAATCCCACAGTGTGTGTACACACGCGCACTTTTCTGTCTGACAGGTGTTTCTGTGCAGCGTGAAGAAGGTGTCCAGTGTAGCAGCACTTGCATGTGTTTCTACAACTTGTGTGTGTATGCATCAATTTTTCTCATATCCAGCAGTGCTGGTCTGTGTAAATACCTGACCAGGCAAGTGTGTGTCCGTGTGTATTTCATGCAGTGATGATCACATTTTTGTGTCCGTTTCAATGCGCGTTCATCAGTGCGCATGTGCACGTAAATTTGTCTGTCTGATGAAGCTCAACTATGGGACTTAATGTGTGTGTGTCTGTGTGTGTGTGTGTGTGACTGCCTCACATGGAGGAAGCAGGGGACAGCTGCGGTGAGAGAGCTGAGGTGTAACACCTTGTTAATGTGACAGACACAGTAAAACAGCCACAGAGGGAATGAGGTGCCGTTGTCTACTTTGCTCGATAGCTTGACAGATACAAGAAGCAGCAGCAGTTCGGTTTGTTAAGCTGCTCTTGAGTCCAGTTCCCAACACACCTTACTTAGATAAGTACCTGGCAGAGAGCTCTGGAAACACTATTTTAGTTAAGTGGAGCTGTTCTGTTATCATTGGTGCAAATGCCTAAAGTTCTGATGAAACTTGATTACAAACTGAGAAATGGCAGACTCGAGTGGGAAGCGCAGTGAATATTCTGGGACTGATTTAGGTCTACACCAGTTCTGGCAGGGCACCAATCAATGACGAGGGATACTTAGCCATCTTGGAGGACAGACTGCCCAAAAAAAAAGCGACAACTAGCCTTTTATTTCTTGGCAAGTCCAGGCAAACCTTTTCTAAGCTTAAAGAGCAACTCACAGGTTGATTTTTTTTTTTCACTAAATGTATACTCATTTCTTGGAAATGATGGTTTGAATGCAGACGTTCAGTAACTTTATGTTCCTGAAGATGGATTTCAGATGTAATAATGAAGCCAGGGCCGTGTTAGACTGATGATGGTGGGCACAGATTGCTAGCATCCTTGCTAGTTAGATTCGTAGTTACTAATTAGTCTATTTAGTAACTACAGTTAACTTGTAGTTAACTGTAAAACCATAGATTTGTATGAACACTCTAGTATTACACATCCATTATTAGTTTTGCTATATCCTAGCAAACAATAGTAAACTTTACAGCATTGTAAAAACACAATAAAACACACCTGTCCTGTTCTTCTTTACACTGTAGATTAATTTCTCACAGATGGACATCAAATCCTCAAATCCTTGTCTGTTCTTAGTCTCCTTGATCACTAACAGGCTTGAGTTCAAAGTTCAAGAGGTCATATAATGTATTCATATGACAAATGTAAATACAAACAACAACAAAGCCTAATTAGGAAATAAGCCATCGTTCTGAACATGAATATACATGAACATACATCAAAGTTGACTTAGCTTGGTCACTCTCCCTAGTATGACGTAATGACCCAGTTTTTTTTTTTTCTGGATGGGGAATAAAAGTCAGCGCAGCGACTGTAAATATTACTGTAGTGCATATTTAGACATTCTGATCTAACTCCGCTTGATTTTCATGCATATTAATTCACTGTAGTCACCATCCTGAAATCTTCTTTTTTTTTAATGTTCACTCTAGCACCATTGCAAACAGAACTACATTAGATCCACACTAGCAGTTCTATAAAATGGTGCTTACGCACAGCAATATTTTGATCTGTTATACTGGCAAAAAAAAAGGAAACATGCCGATGTTTAGCAGGTGCGGTTAAACCTTTCTCATTTTCACTCAAGACAAAGTGTGTCTTAAGGTTCAAGTGAATGTCATGATTTCCTTTCATAATTTGAGTGATTTCAGGGTTCATTTTAATCTTGCTTGTAGTCCAAAGCAACAAAAAGACTGGCGCTTCTTACCAAGATAGTGTTTATGCTACAGGGATAAGAACACAGGTCAAGAAACAGTTTCATTAAATCAATCAGTGCATTAGTTAAAAAAAAAAAAAGTCTGTATCCACAAAGTAGGTCCTATAATAATTTCCTCAGATGGTTTACACATGCTACCAAGCATCCCAACAAACACTGCATAAATTGATCAAATGAACTAATAAACAGCAAAATAAATGATTGGCTATAAAAGCATATAATGAGGGTACCAAATTTAAAGTCAGGAGACCAGCAAAGATACAATTTTGTATAAAAGGTAACAGCAATACATTCAATAGGTGACGAAGCCCCATGTCAGCCTCGCTGTGACCAGAAATGAAAAGCTCCATGATGGAAACGAAGGTTGTGCCAAAGCAAAATGTTTCTGCGGTAAAACTCTGAGCACAACAATTTTAATAAACACAGATGATGATCTATTAATGCACACATGAGCTAACGTGTAATTATTTCGGAGCTTTCTCGCTCTGTGCCTTGATGAACTTTTAACTTCTTGTTCTGTCCATTACTTTATTCAACTGTTTATGTTCCAATTAAAAAGTTATTTTTGCTCTGTGACTACAACATTCTGTACATCAGACATCAAAGTCAATTTTGAATCAGTATGTCCCAAAGAAATGACTTGTTTTTGCCTGGTAAACAAGACGTGGCTCATGTGGCTGAGTCTACCTGATAGACGTGGTAGGCGTTGGCAGCTCTGCCTTGCAGGAACACAGAGGGGATCCATACGTTGATGAGAGCGCGATGAGCCCTGAGTGACACAAACAACAAACAGTTTTCACCGACGTCGTCATTATCATCATCATTATCATTATCTCTGGCAGCAACAACATTAACAGTATGGCAGCACTATGTTTGGACAGCTACTGTTGTTTGCAGCTCAACTCTGGTAAAACACCTGGAAATCTAATATGGCTGTAAACTTGGAGTAAATGGATAAAACTTTAAAAGGTTTTTATCTTTGCTCACAGATAAACCTGAGAAAGAATAACTTGGACTGAAGATGATGTTTCATGTATTTAAGTACAAAAGGATAAAAAGAGGTGAGAGGCACTAAAACCGTGAGAGGGTTACGAAGGGGTGAGAGAAAGATATGTTGGACAGGGGATGTTGACGGGGTAGAGAAAAAAAGAAGAGCAATATTCTTACGTCTCAAAATCTGACATGCTGGGGTCATCTGACGTCTGGCTTAAATCACCTGGAACCTGA
>VUQJ01001977.1:0-11416 GCA_015108635.1 Andinoacara biseriatus | reverse complement strand
GACTCTAGCTGCAGCATTTTGGATCAGCTGAAGGCTTTTCAGGGAGCTTTTAGGACAGCCTGATAATAAAGAATTACAATAGTCCAGCCTAGAAGTAATAAATGCATGGATTAGCTTCTCTGCATCAGCCTGAGAAAGGATGTTTCTAATTTTGGCAATATTGCGCAAATGCCAAAAAGCTGTCCTACATATTTGTTTAATGTGTACACTGAAGGACATATCCTGGTCAAAAATGACTCCAAGATTTCTCACAGTGTTACTGGAGGCCAAAGTAATGCCATCCAGAGTAAGTATCTGGTTAGACACCATGTTTCGAAGATTTGTGGGGCCGAGCACAAGAACTTCAGTTTTATCTGAATTTAGAAGCAGGAAATTAAAGGTCATCCAGGCCTTTATGTCTTTGAGGCAGTTTACAAGGCAGTACAGAGACAAATTGTTTATGCATGGGCCCCGGGGGTCCATGCCCACCCAATAAAGTCACTGTGCCCCCTCAGCTGAAATATCCTGATACTATAAGTTGCACTGATTCATACATTTCAGTAATCAAAACTTTAAATGCCTACATCGCCGATGGGTCTGTGCAGGTCAGGCTTTGGGAAGTACCCCTCAGGTCAGCCTGTGCACCCAGCTTTAAAGGATGGACCTGCTCAAAAACTGCAAAACAAAGGGAGATGTGTTGAGGGTATCGCTGTCCCAGTGTGTGGTGAATTCACTGATCCACTTCTGCAGCCAGAGGAAGCGTCTCTGCTGTTTGCCTCCTGCTTTGCCTCTGCAATCTAAGATTTTTGCAGGTTTGTTTTCTCCATGAGTGTACTGTGCGTATGTGGCTGCAAACATGGATAATAAATTGGTTGCTGATGCAGTGCGTGTGATCTGCTGCCGGCCCTGAAGTCATACCGCTTTAAACAGCAATAAGATGTAAAGAAAAATGTTCATCCATGCAGGTGAGATGAGGTACAGATCAACAATTTGAAAGGTTTTTTTAAAAAAAAATAAATGTCAAATCTTAAACATCCTCAAATACGACTCCCTCTATTCTAGCTGGGCCATCAATTATTTATCCACCCCCAGCTCAGCATGCTGACTCCACCTCAGACCCAGTTGCTGACCTCATCAAAGGGAAACACATGGTTTTTAGTTTTACCACCAGAGGACGATACAATGATCATTCAGCATCTCTGGAATGAGCCGTTTACCTGCCAAAAGGTATGACAGGACTTCCCATTCATGCAGAAAATGAAACAGGTCTTTGTGTATTATACTTCTGAGGTAATTATCTCTTTGCTTTGTGGTTACTGAAAGGGGGTGCATGGGTTAGGTTTAACGAGGGCAGCTGAGTAAAGCTGCCATCCGTGCGGTGCCGTTTAATGTTCAGATTCACGCTGGGACGCTGACATTAAAAGCTTATCTATTATCAGCTGATGGGTATCCTTTCAGCCCCCTCCTCTCCTTTCCACTCTGTCCAATCACTGCCTCTCTCTTCTTCATCCAAAAATTAAATTTGGTCCATCTTGATGCTGAATGGGTGGGATGTCACTGTTGCTAGGATACATCATTCTGGCGACTGGGTGCTCTCCTTGGAGGCTAGACAGATATGAGGGAGGAGGGAATAAGAAAGGGCAGGTAATGACTGAAGGAGGACATAAAGCAAGCAACGAAACAAGGAAGAGAGCAGGAAAAAGAATTTTAGAGAGATTTTAAAGGTGGGGAAGGAGGGGTGGGACAAAAGGGGAAAGGACAAAAAAGAGAGGTCGAGGAGCAAAGGAGTGATTAAATAGTAAAGGAATATCAGAAGAAGGGGAAAGGAGCAAAGCGGCAGGAGGGGGAGGTGACAAATGATAATGGAAACAACTTGTGTTTGGTTTATCATTGTGTAATCTGCCTTTGTGTAGTCATCATTCTTGTCCTCTGCACTGAATCCTCCCCTTTGGCATTTTCCTGGCAACTGGCTGTCAGACTGATGTTGCTGGGAGTGACTCAACAGTAATATTTTGCATTGCTAAGTGCTGTATGTGTATACACAATATGAAAAAGGTCAGTTACAAACGCCGGCTGGGTAGATTTACATTTCCATCCACTGATGCTGTAAATACACAGAGATTCCTATAGTGTCACTTTAGGGAACATTCTTATTCTTATTCAGCCTAAAATTTTGAGAAGGCTAATTAGAAAAAAGAAGCATGTCATGTTTCCGTAGTAACATGTTTTTCGCGTGGGTTTCCACCAATTGAGGTTTGCCATTTTAAACCCATTAAGCCTTTGGCTTCTAAATAAATGACAAATTAAGGAATTTACTGTCGACTTCAGAAAAATCACTTTAGAGAGGTTCAGCTGGAGGTTTCTTCCTGTTGAACGGGAGTTTTTTCTTCCCACTGTTGCCAAGTGCTTGCTTATAGCAACTCATCTAATTGTTGGGATTTTCTCTGTATTATTGTTACAATATAATACACCTTGAGGCGACTGTTGTAATTTGGTGCTATATAAATAAAACTGAATTGATTTGAATTACAGTTTTAAAACTCATCCTTGATCTCTCTTGATGAGCACTATGGCTCATAAGGACGTTTGCCTCCCTGCATGTAGCTATTTCATCGAACTCTGGAAAGACAATTAAAGCTGATCTGTTCATTAGGTTCCTTTACAAGGCTAACAGATTTCTTAGAAAGAAGCAACACATTCTGGCTAAAAAATGAGGTAAACAAACATTTTCAGCATTCACAAATAAATGTTACTGCATGACAGAATTCTTATCCTTCTTATCCATATTGTCCCTATCTCACAATGGGAAAGAATCCTTTTTCTAACCACCATTTACAGGTTAGACAACTGTGAGTGAGCAATGGGAGACGTGAAGCACGGCCGCCAGGGGGTGTGTTACATCACCCGAGAGCCCTCTGCCCGCTTTGGCAGCTGTATTAGCCGGTAGGCTTAAATGGGTTAACAGACATAAAATGAGGTAATCTGCAGTGTTTGCAGTGCAGCGGGGTTGGTGAGGTTGCGATGGGTGCTGGCTCAGCGTTGTGTTTATCCTCCTGTGGTATCGACAGAGCATAAAAGAACTGCTGCAGCGAGCCGCTCTCATTCACGGCCGGATTAGTGGAGCATTCAGTCGTCTTTTTATTATGATTTTTTTTCCCCTTTCTTTTTCCTTTTACCCCGAGCACCCTGACAGCACACACATGAATACATTATCGAGTGACCTAGGTGACTCAGGGCTGCCCACAGTATTGCCTCTTTACTCTCCATCCCTGCAACATCTGGGCGAAAGATAAGAAAAGTGTGACATATAATTATTCAGCACCTACTAAATGCATTGCAGAAAGGAACAAAAGCTATTTGAAAATATTATATATACATTTTTCTCTCATTGCCAAACGTTATGCGAGCTTTGGTTTAATAGGCTCGGCTGTCAGGTCCTGCCTCTGTCCCTCTCTGACTCTCTTCATTTGAATGCATGCTTCGGGTAATGATTTCCCCCCCCCTCTTGTCCAGGTTGGCAGAGCTGCAGCTATTTTTAGAAAGAGGAATTGCTTTGGGGAACCCCTGTAAGTACAGCTGCCTTCCTCTCAGTCTCTCCCCTCTCCCTCCTGGAACCCAAATATTACTCTCGAGCAAAGCCCTCCCTGGGATTTTATTAAAACATAGTAAGCTCCCACCATCCTATAAAAATGGCTTCTTTCTTGTTTTGTTGAAACCTGCAAAATGCAATGCATTTTTTTTTTTTTTTGTTGACAATTGGCAACATGGCTTGTACAACACAGTCCTACTACTGTCAGCATATGCATCTGGGAAAAACATACGCAATCACCTGAGGACCATCTGTTCCGAAGCGCAGATGATGTTTATGCTTTTGAAAGTGACATTTTGAGCTGACAGTGGCTGAGAAAGCTGACGGGCTAAGAAGTTGCTCAGGCTGGCACGAGGCCGCTGATGAACACACGCAGCAGCAGCTGCTGTGAAGCTGCAAAACATCCTGCTGCTCACAAAAAGATTCAGACTGCAAAGGAACTGATGATGGGAAATACACTAAATACACAGGCGAGAAGTGACTGGCAAGGAGTCATTCTGCTAATCCCACTTATGTAACAGTGCTTGATGAAAAAGTAGTTATTATGCAGATTCATATCCATCATTATATTTACTTACGTTACAATATCGGATGACTATTAATGTGTTAATTTCAAATGCCTGTTGAGAGACATACAAAGTCAGGGCTTGACCAAAATCATCCTCTGGGGGCAATTCAGTGCTCATCCATCAAATAATAGCTCAGCAAAAGTTGAATTTTGACCTTTTTTTTGGCCGTGATGGGTAAAAAGTGAAATTCAGTCTCTGTAGATCACAAACTAGAAAACCCAACTTTAAGATAGCGAGTCTAGATTAATGCTGCCAGTTTTAAAGACTGATGTTTTGATTTGGTTTGGAGTCCACAGTCATCTGTTCCCATGGGGTGACCCGTACCTGTGAGTCGTGAACTACATCTGCTGATACAGAAACATGACCAAAGACAAAATCTTTGCATACATGGTCATCCTCTCTGTTTCATTAATAGACTCCCGGGCCCTGTCTCGGGTTTCCAGCATTTAGCTTTGCATTGCCACAAGAACAAATCTAACGCTGGCGTAAAGGCAGAGCTCATCAGCGCAGCACAGTTCGCTCAGACTGGGTTTCACTGCAGCAGCGTTTTACAGTGACTTATAGCAGATCTGCACGTCCACAACCAGGACACTGTTTGCCTGATTGGTGACTTTTGACCTTTGAGGATGCTGGAGAATGCATAAACAATCTGTATAAGCTGAAGGCTCCTGCCTTAAAAAAAATCTTATAAAATATAAGCCAGCCATTCACACGTGAGGAACTCAAATAAGCAGTTTCTCTTTGTCTCTCTCTTTATCTCGTCTTTCTTCTGGCTGCCAGTCACTGACTGCATCAATGGAGCGTGCTGCTATAAATAGACCAATCACTTTCACGTCACTGGTGATTCCTTCTGTGTTTGAGTTGTAACATATTTTGTGTGGATTTGCAAATCGTTTCAGCCTCGGTCTGCGAGAAAGGATTTATTTGACGTGATCTGCACAGATTTGTATCTCCCATATCATTTCTTATTAAACGTCAGTCTAAACCGGTTATATGACAGAAAGGTCAGCTCGCTCTTTATCGCCACCGATCTGATTCCCGTTCAGCATTAAGGATTTTTCCACTGTACTTTTGGACTCTACAGAGTGCTGTTCTGTCACATGATCATGGACATAAAGATCATTACAAGCTTGCGCCCATTAAATCCCCTCTGTGCCCTTTGAAACCTCTCACCTCGTGCCCCATCTCCACTTGCTAATGAACCCTGTGAACTGTCAGCGATGCCTCTGTTCTCCTCCTCTACTCGTGCGGGCTGAAAGCTTCTCCCAGTTAGCTTATATGTACGATTGCTGTCTGACTCCTAACAGCTCTGTCTGCGTGCACTGTCACTGAGACTGATGGCTGACACAACAGAGGAGGGGGAGAAGTGGAGTCGGTGGTACTCTATGGAGGTGTGTTGGGGGGGAATCAAAGGAGGCCAGGCGATGACTCAGAGATTTTGAAGCGCAGCCTCCTCTGGTTGCCAGCCTGCCTGTCTGTGTGGCCGATAATGTGCTGACTCCTCGCCGCCTTATCAGATACCCTGGTTGGTCTCTGCTCGGCTTGGTTACGCTCTGTCCTGACCCAGACAAGGTCCCCTCTCACATGCTGACATTTCAGGCCAGTTTAGGTGCGCTGTTGCTGTAAATATGGGAATATAATGTGTATTATATAGTAAATATGTTACAGTGTAATTACTCAGAAAAAAAGAATTGTAGTCATAAATATACATTTATTAGTGTGTAATTACATCCTCCAAACAACTTGATAAATAACCTTAACATAAACTTAGAATGAATCCATTACAAATGCATTAGAGAGCGCACATCAGTTTTTGGGAGGCGCCATGTTGCCCTGCCATCGTAAATACAGTGGCTGAGCTGGACATCGCAGTTCCGCCTGATCACATTTTATCTGAGTGGCTAGAGATCAGCCGCATACACAGTACACCAAAAGCAGAGAAGAGAAGTCGTAGGCATTTACGTACCTCATCTCCTGAACTGAAGTCAGAGCTTTAACGCATAAAAACATGCATAAAACTGCTTATTTATTCCCAATATTCCCACAATTACTTACTGTCTGCAGGATAGACATGTGACTCAGTCCCACACCTGGCATTGCTGTCCAAACATTACACAGCCTTCCTTTATCTGTCAGTGTGTCTGTGTGTTTGGTTTTGGTGTCAAACACCGTTAGGCCACCAGAGTTTAAGTTCCTGTTTTAGGAAACAATGTTATCGCAGTTCTTGCAGAACGTTAGATGGAAAGATTGCTCGTCTTGTCTAAGCACTACGGTCTGAGATAGAGCTTTGAGGTAATTAGCTTAGATTAGTATAAAAATGGAAAGAGAGGAAAATAGCTAGCTTGGCTCTTTCCAAAGATCAACAGTACGCCTACTGGCACCTTTAAGCTGACTATTTAAAACACTGAGTCTCCTGTGTCTAATTCACACACAAACTTTAATAAATACAGTTTACATCAGCTGAGAAGTCTTTTTTTTTTACAATGCACATGTTCATTAATGCGGTTTATATTTGTTGCCTTGCATGCATGCACGCATGTTGGTTAGGCCACAGTCACACATGCCCTAGAGACCATTTTGTAGCCATCTGTCAAGCACTAATTAGGGAAAAATGTGTAATCTCCGACCATTTAGCGAGCGGTTGCTGGCAGTTGCTCACATGGAATTGATTGGTATATGGTGCTGCACCAGAAACCTCCTTGTGATTGCTTTGGTTGCTAGGAGATTGCTGGGATACAGTTTGCATGGACGGCAGTGACTTGTCTGCAAATGCTCACTAAGTGGTAAAACTTGCACATTTTGAAAGTGGTGAGGCACAACTTTTACTTTGAAGGTGAACATCCCTGTTTTTGTTTTTTGTTGCACTTTTTCACATTTCACTACAGCTTGCAGAGCGAGCTGACGAGTCAACGTCTTCCATGCAAACTGTGGGCGATCGCTGCAACTCGCTAGCAACTCAGTTACTTGCTACTGACTGAGGCCTTAATTGCTGACTATTGGGAAGTTGGATTGATGGTGCCCTTGTACAGTCCCTCGGTTTTTAAACTATTGTATCTCCTCTTACTTAAAGCTGATTTAAAGATAATTATACAGGTTATCCTTTCATGGCTACTTTTAATGTCATTGTTTCAAGTACTTCTTGCCGCCTGGGATTAATTTTTCATTAAGTAATAATGTCAGGAACACAAAAGAAAAACATTAAAGTTGCAATCAATGCTGAAGAATTTCCCGTGATGCACCCTGATTTCATCTTTTTTTGTCAGCCACCGCCCTGATAAATCTTGCTGTTTTTCAACCTCTGCACTCAAAATTGTGATGAGGACATGTTGTGTAGTGCTCCTCATGAGGACACAAATGGGGAGGTTAAGTTGGCGGTATCACCCTTTGAAGAATAGTTAGGCCCCTGCAGAGGTATATTTTCTTTCTTTGACTCAAGCAAACTGACAGATGGCTGTGATCCAGATACCACTATACTGTCTGTTTGGATACATGTTTGCAATATCTGTGTTTTCATTTTTAGATGTTGTTTTGGCTCAATGCAGAATGAAAAATATCACATATCTCACTCACAGAACATATTCTGTTATTTCCCAGGTGCCATGGTTACTAACAGAGTTATGTTTACATAACCGCCTGCATTTTTCTCACCGGGCTGACATCCTGTGAAAGCAGGAAATGGTGTGAGGTTTTCATTCTGCTCTCCTGTCTAAGAGGTTCAACAACAGGGTGCCACCTGTCAGGCTGTGAAATCATTATTACTTCATGTTTGATACAAGGAGGACTTGATGTGGACTTGTTGCACGAATGGTGGTTTTTTTTTCCACATCTTGTAATGACTGGGGAATTGCACGGTGGTAGAAATCGATGAAACTACTGTGCAGGTGTCCATCAGAGAGGTGCTGAGAGGCGACAGCTCGGACCCAGACAGTGTTACACCAGGGATCTCCCAGCTGTCAGAGACAAGTGTTCAGTTAACTTGTCTTTGATTAAAATTTGGATTACATTCAGAAGTGGGTTGAAAGAATCCAATTCTTGCACTCTGGCCACCAGGTACTCCTTCAGAGATGATGAGAAGACTTGAGAAAATGACATGCAAGTTTTGCTGGTGAAAGTAAATCCATAAATCCATAAATACAATAAAAAAAAAATCAGGATATTTATGATATCGGCCGCCCTGAACTCAGAGGAAATCATTTGTCACTCTGTTCCTTGCAGCTGGTTCCTGGCAATAATTATACATTTTGAATAGCTGCATTTTTATGAAGTATGATTTAAAACACCGTGAAAGCACCATCTGATATTTAGAAAAGACTTCATCAGCTCCCCCCACAGATTTTCTGTAAGATTGAGGTCTGGAGGCTGGCTTGGTCCCTCCATGACCTTAGTGTGCTTCTTCTTTAGCCTCTCCTTAGTTGCCTTTGCTTTATGTTTTGGGTCATTGTCATGCTGGAAGATGCATCCATGTCACATCTGTTGGTGTGAAACATCCAGTGTTGTGGTTATTTTAGATGACTTTGTAGTACTTTAGTGTCTTTTTGTCAGTTTTAATCATTTTTGCAATTTTTTTGGGGGGAGGGGTCATTTTGTGTTTCTTGGTGATCATTTCCCAACACTGTGGCCATTTTACAGTGACTTAATGTTCAGCGGTTGATTTGCATCACTTTGTTACTCTGTGGTAAGATTTCGTTTGTTCTGGTCACTTTGCAGTTCTTTCTGTCTGTAGTCACATCCCTTGTTCAAGCTTTTGCTGGCTCAAAATTGGCCTTGGTGGTTGACTGTGCATGCATGCATGATTAATCCCTGTACAGTTAAGGCATGGAGTCGGCTACCTTGTTTGACGGCAACATTTTTGACTCTTTGCTAAACAAAAATCTCAATTGAAAGAGAAATATATGTTTTGTGTGTATGTTACTCTCTGATAACGAGATGTAGAGATCTGCCATTGTCAGTGGAACACTGTGAGCTAACAATCAATGGCAGGATGACTCAGTGAGAGTGGAGGAAGTCCATGTGGGAGGAAAGGCTGAGAGAGTACACTCCTGAGAGCTTGTGGACTAGGGAAGCTTTTCATTACCCAAGCTCCAGATGTTTCTCCAGTCCTGTGGAGAACAGCAGTGAGATTCAGCAGTATCAGTGTTAGGATTAAAGAAACAGAGAGTTACAGAAGGTATGTGTAGATTCAATAGTGAGAAGTTCCAAAACCCCCCAAACTATCTATGCGTCCCTAATGGCTGATTGGCTCTGGACACATTGTTCAGACGCTATAGTGCACATCCATTTTCTGCAGCTTATCTGGGTCCAGGTCACAAGGGCAGCAGTCTAAGCAGAAATGCCCAGACCTCCCTCACCCAGGCCACCTCATCCATCTCTTCCAGGGGGGGCACCCAAGTCAGCTGAGAGATTTATTCTCTCCAGTATGTCCTGGATCTGCCCTGGGACCTTCTCCTGGTAATACATCCCTGTAGCACCTCACCTAGAAGGTACCCAGGAGGCATCCTAGTCAAATGCCTGAATCACCTCTTATCAATGTGGAGTAGTGACTACTCTGAGCCCCTCCCGATCAAACAAGCTCCTCACCCTATCTCTGAGGGAGAGCCCATACACTCTTCAGAGGAAACAGGTTTCAGTCATTACCCAGAGCTCATGACCTTAGGTGAGGCTAAGAATGTGGGTCTCTTTTTACCACAACAGACCTGTACAGTGCCCACATCACTACTAATGCTGTCAGTCTCTTGCTCCACTCTCCCCTCACTCCTGAACAAGACCCCAATATACTTCCCATTCAGATATAAACCATCCCACTAAAAGCTGTCTGTCATGGCTTGATGAAGCCAACAGAACCACATCATCTGCAAAAAGCAGAGACGCGATCCTGTGACTGCAGAACCCACCACCGTCTACCCTGGAAACCCTAGGAATTCTGTCCATGAACGTTAGGAACAGAATTGCTGATAAAGGACAGCCGTGGCAGAGCAGTCTGTCAGTCACAGTCTTTGAGTTATTGGCCAGCTGGTTTGATCAAGAGCAAAATGTCATAAAAAATAACAGGACAGACTGCCATTAAATATCTGGAAAGTTATGAAAAATGAAAAAAATTCTAATGTGCCTTTTATTGCAATTCTTTAGAATGGCCAGCAGGGGGCGACTTCTCTGGTCAAAAATTTAGCCCACAGTCTGCTAGGCCTTTTCACTCATGACCTCAGAAAACACTGGCCTAATGAGCTGATGATCTCAATCACGATTTTGAAACCCTAGAAAGTAAGGTTCATTATGTTAATTATCCCTTGATGTACAATAAAAATGGATGATAGCAGGGTTAGCTTGCTGGTTTGTTTGACTGGTAACTACCATATATAGTGCCCAATATAGTTTAGTTATATAGTAACTATATTATAGATACTACATAGCACAGTGCAGTCTGGTTTTCTGTTAGATCCTCTTCTCCCTCATCATTTTTGGTTTGAAAATACATTTAAAACAAACAAACAAACAAACAAACCCTATAAGATTGCAATGACTCCAGGCTTTAAAACTGTAGTCCACAAACCAATGGGTGGACATCACAGAGAGTATGACCATATTTTATTTCCAGTCCAAGTCTGCTATAGATGGCAAAATTGTCATAGTCAGTATAATAAGCATGGCAGCCTTTACCATTCGCTGCCATTTTGTTCTATATTTACATCATCAGAACTGCTAAGAGTGGAAACAGTCCTTGTGCCACTCATGTGTCAGTCAGTGCACATGTTTCAAGCTGCTTTGTTACACCTAGAACATATCAGAGAGCATCATTTGCCTCTGGTTGTACCAGTAATAACAGCAGTAAATGTGCTCTCAGGTGTTTTCTCTGGAACCGTAAGTGATGATTTTCATAAAACTAAAGGCCTCTGTGGGCAGCTGTGCCATCTGTGTGAAAACAATGACTCATTTTTCCCTTTTTGACACTGACCTGAGATCTGCATCACTACCTGCATTACACAACTTTATTGTTTGCTGTACAGTTTCTTCTGTTTTTTTGTAACTGATTCAAAAATTGCACCTATGCTCGTGTTTTTTTCCACTAGCTTTCAGAAGCCTTTTCATGTACTTTCCTCAGCTTGACGGACGTCACAGCAGCCTGCAGGTTTGCAGTGTTCAGCACCATCCCTGGATGTAGCGTGAGAATACAACCACAGCCAACCGCAAGCCACATGCCACTGACAATGACATCGTTGTGCCAAAACCAGCCGATGAAGCGCTTTTCATTGAACATGAGGATTAGAATCCAGTTGCCCCCCCC
>VUQJ01001974.1:0-12574 GCA_015108635.1 Andinoacara biseriatus | reverse complement strand
ATTTTCGATCAGATTAAGATCTGAGAGTTTTCTGGACAGTGATCCAAAATGTTAATTTGATGATCTCCAGGCAACATAGTCATCACTTTTTCCTTGTGACATTGTTCTTCTCTGGAAGAGGTTGGTCATTCTCTGATAAGACAAACAGATCACCATCAATCAGGATTGAAGCTGATATCCAGCATACCACAGAGAATTGCAGAAGTCATGAAGAAGGCTTTGATTTATATGCCAGTAAAGATTTTATTAAGCTTATGAAATGTTTGTTTTTTATTATATGATAGAAACATGGAAAAATCTAAATAAACAAGAAAATGTACCACTGTTAAGACTTTGGGCCATGACTGGAGTTTTCACATTCAGAGTCGTAGTTTTCCTTGGTTTGAATATATGTTTGTGATTTTGGTTCTGACAGAATATCTTTCAGTGATTCATGTTCATGTTTACCCAACTGAGATGAGACAAGAAGTGCCTGATGGAGGGTGCTGCTAAAAACAGGAGCTTCTACAAGTTACTAAATTAAAGCGATTCCTTTCCAGCCTGGGCTGTGAGTCAGTGCATTTAATAAGGTCACAAAAAGTACAACTGATTACACATCATTATGTTCGTCAGATTGTGTTTGCTTATAAAATACGATCACATCTTTGCCTGTAAATTTGATTTGGATAATCAGAGCAGAAATTCCAAAGTGCTGCAGAGGTCTTCCGTGTCATCATGACTTTGTGAAATTTAGTTCAAAACAACATTTAGTAACAAGTTAATAAACAGTTTTACATGACGCCACCAAACTTAAATATCAACTGTGTTTCTGCCAGACTGTGGCTAAATTTGATTGCATCGTGTCAGTAAAAATTATCTTGAATCTTCAGTGCATTCATGCCAGACAGTAGGTCGGTGTAAATGTTTATTTTTGACATCTTTCATTTTAGACATGTCAACTCTTCCAGTGTTGACTTGTTCTTTCAGGAGACTGTAAAGTGTTAGTGTGTTTGCCCTGTGTAAATTTACCTAATGGCACATGCAGCCTGAGGGCTTTTGCTTCACCTTGTATTCACTGCAGGCTCATTGATGTGAAAAGAGCAGCTTGTTACAGTGAAGATGGTTTATTGCAAGCTGCACAGTGACACTTATCTTTTTTTAAAATGCGGAAGTGGTGAAATTTGGACATCCCTTTAAAACTACACAATCTCAGGGTTGCATAAACAGGCGTGAACTGTGCTGCTTGTGCTGTAACTGATTGTTTCTGGGATGTTTGAGTACTGAATGTTTTCTTTTTGTTTTCTTTGCAGAAAATGCAGAGCTGGTACAATGTAAGTGCACAACTCCTTCAACTATTTTTTTTTTCTGCTTTTACTTCCAGTAGGTGAAACTAGTTAAAAGTAAACTGTTGGTCATTGGGTTAGTGTGATATTTACAGATAAATAGTGTTTTTCTTGTTTAACCAAATCAAAGTGTCACTCAAGCTGTGAACTGCTAAGCAGGGTGGCTGTGAGGTAGATTACCATGTTTTCTTTTCTCTTTCCTGTCCTCATCTGCAGGTTCTCAGCCCCACATACAAACAGCGGAACGAAGATTTTCGTAAAATCTTTAAGAAACTTCCTGATTCAGAGCGCCTTATAGTGGGTGAGTGAGACAAGTGACCTATGATAAGCTGCAGCTGCACCACCGTCCTAGTACAATAGAATGGGAAGGTTTTCATAAATTAAAAATGTACATTTTGTATTAAAAATGTCTCATTCACGCTTATTTTTAATTGTAAGAAGTGAGAGATCTTTGCTTTTCAGATAGCAGTTGTAACCGATGCCAGTTATAATTAAGTATTTTATTTATTTTTGTCAGTTAGTGCAGGTTCACAAACTCAATCAGAAAGGATGTGAAAATTTAATGATTAATTAATTAATTAATCATTGACAATGATAAGTGGCTATTAAATGTACAGTACAAGCTGGTGGTTTGCTGCTGCAAGTAACAACTTTAATGTGACAAAATGTGCTGAAAAACATTTTGGATGTTTGTAAATGGAGTGAAAATTAACATCTCTAAGTGTGGGTCCATGATTCGTAGCCAGAAAAGGGTGGATTACCCACCTTTTTTGGTGGAGGAGTGTCTAAAAGTGTCTTGGGTTCTTTTATTCACAAGTAGGGCAAGAGTGATGCTGTACTGTCGGTTGTGGTAAAGAGAGTGCTGAGCACAAAGGTGAAGGTGTGGGTAATAAGTGAAAGACCACAGATGAAAGCAGCAGAAAAGCACTTCCTCTCAGGGGTATCTAGACTTAGCCTTAGAGAAGAGGGTAAGTTTGGTTTGAGCTGCTGCTTCTTCCCACTGAAAGAAGCAAGTTGAGGTGGTTTGATCAGACTGGGATACATGTTGAATGCCTCCTAGGTGAGGCAGGTGTTTCTAGGTGGGAAGAAGCCCCAAGGCAGACCCAGCACACACTGGTGAGATTATGTCTCTTGGTTGGCTTGGGAACACACAAGCTGAAGGAGGTGTATACGTTGCCCTTGTGAACCAGACCCAGATAAGCAGCAGATGTTGGATGTATAATTAATGGCAATTAAAAGTTTAGTCCTGTATTAAATCTGTAAAGCACCTACGTTACACAGGTATAACTACAATATCTGAGGTGGAATTTATGGTTTTGCACTGGTCTCTGTTTGAGCGGCTCTTTGACTGCTCTGAGAGGAGGACTATCAGATTCAGCATACAGAGACGCCCATGAATACAGTTCTCCAAAAAGCCAGCAGCACATAGCCCTGGCAGTTAACAGTTTGTAGGTTGAATGCCAATTGGTTGAAAAGTTTGCTTGAACAAAAAGGAAGTGACACAAGTTCACCACAAAGAGGAAGACTATGATTAAAACCATCAAAGATCAAAAAGCACAGTGTGAGAAGCACAGACGGTGGCAGTGTAGGGAAGTGAAACTCTGTTTCACTTCACTACAAAGAATTCTTTGTCTTCTATGACTTCTGTCCTCTCTGAAGGACCAACAGCATGATAAACACGAACAGGAGTAACCCACTTTAGTGATTATTATTGATTGTGCCGAGTATTTTTGTCACTCCAGGTGTCAATACACACGCGTAGATGTATGTTTGCAAAGCTCTGATTTGCACTCATGGACAAACAAAGCATTACCATGTCAGACGCTCGAGTCTTTGTTTTGTTTGCTGCTGCTGCATCATCAACTCTTGCTGGACCGTGGACTGATAACATAAAGATTATGTTTCATTCATTTTTCACTGACCATCAGGCATGAGGCTGATGTATTGTGGGCTCTCCTTGTGATAAATGAGCACTATTCCTAAAGGCAATCAATATCATCTGTGTACTTTTCAAGGTTGTGTTTCCTGTTTACAACCTGTAATGACAATCTTTTTGTGGCAGGTATAAATAAATTTTCCTCTTCTCTCAGACTATTCCTGCGCTCTGCAGAAGGACATTCTCCTTCAGGGACGCCTTTATCTATCAGAGAACTGGCTCTGTTTCTACAGTAACATCTTCCGTTGGGAAACCACTGTAAGCAACACTGTGTACACACTGACACATGCGCAGTCAAACACTGTAATCTGGTCAATATCGCACCCTCAATCTGATAAGAATTTATTTGTTTCCAGACCAATAAAGATGTCCTCTGTGAGATAATAGATGTGCACTCTGTAAATCTTTCTCTTCTCTGCTTGTGCATTCAGATCACCATCCAGCTGAAAGATGTTACCTCTATGACCAAGGAGAAAACTGCCAAGCTCATCCCAAACGCCATCCAGATCAGCACTGACAATGAGAAGGTCGGAGACAAAGACACATAATTAAAGACAGTCTTTGGTTTATGTATGCAGCATAGATAGTGTCAGCTGTTGATACGGTTTACTTCAATCTGCTAGAGAAGCATTATGAAACGAGCTGACTCGACTCCATGTCCACTGACCGTGACAAGACAAACAGAGGGAAACCATCCGTCAAACCCGCTCTCACATTTTTATGCTCTCTCCCTTTTTTCTTCCTTCCGTTCTTCCTGTTCCATTCATATTCACCCTCTCAGCATTTCTTCACATCTTTTGGCGCAAGGGATCGCAGCTTCATGATGATTTTCCGCCTGTGGCAGAACGCACTGCTGGACAAGGTACCGCCTCCTCTCCCACCCTCTCACTGGTTTATGCTGCTGCGCAGCCAGTAGTTAGCATCTCAGAATAGAACAGGGTGTCGAAAAGCAGTGGATGGCCATAAATACAGGGCTGACAGAACGTTTAAATTACTATTATCTGCTGACTTTTCTGCTCTGAGTGTCTGTGCAGAAACAGAGCTCAGTATTAACTCACATGAAAATGATAATAATGGTTGCTACTGTTTCTCCTGCCCAAACTGGTAGATTTGACAAATAGTTATTGATGGTAAATTAAATTTACTTTATTGCTAATGTGATTAAATCAAACAACAGCTAAATATTCAATACTCTCTCTCTTTGGACCTCTGGTTTCATAGGGAGTGCTCACAAGGTCGTTAAGAATAAATGGGCCTCTTTGAAGCTTTAGTCCAAAAATGTAAATTCCGTGGGGTAAAACATTTTTCTTCTAGCAGTTTTCACAGCGTTTTCAGTGCAGGGGTCTGAGAAAATGGATACCCTGTTTTTTGGGGTTTCTTTTGTTTAGATTTTCAATGCAGTAGAATACCTTTCTATGAGTATTTGGTATGTCATAGCATCCTAAACTGCTTTACAGCATGCAAACAGCAGCTTCCTGTTAGGATCACGTTGAACCACCACAACCAGCTGCTTCTTGTCGATAAGTGGAGGTTTCTGTTGTGGTTTAACTACATTTATAGCATAGTTATTGTTTAGAAATAATTCCTGTTATTAATCCTTAACAGACCATGGAGTTTAGCCTAGGTGAAGTTTGGCTGCAATTTTTGATTTTGTAATTTTCCCCTTTTGTTACAGGTAAAAGAATAAATCTTCAAAACAGGAAAATGTTTTAATAAAGTCTTTTAACTATTCATCCCACATTTTTTGATCACATAACCAAAAAGAATTGGGGTGATACAGACAATAAATGTAGGCCACCGATGGCTTATTTGCTGGCAACAGAGCCAGGATCAGCTGATTATATGACTGTATCTAGTAGAAATAAAAGTTGGATTGGATTTATGTATTTGTCAAAATATCATTGCCTCATTATCTTAAGCTACTTAGCCCTTAATATCACACTGACCTTTCAAACGGCAACAGTATTGACACATCCCAATCTTTGCTCAAACAATCTGCTTTTATTTAAGTTCCTCATGGCTGCAGCGGTGGTGTGTACTCTCACACCGCTGTTCACATGTCTTAAGGTTTAATCTAGATATTTGTGACTTGAAACAGATGGAGAAATGAAGTTGCTAGTGCTGGCTACAGAGTTGGAGAAAGAGGTTTTGCCCTCCAGAGCTGCACGCTGGTCACATGACTTAGATTGTAACTGCACAAAACTTTCAAAATCTTACAGCAAGGGGAAAAAAAGTGGTTTCATTTATTCTCATATTTTCTCATTAAATGTTTACAGAAGTGATTGCAATTCAAAGTGCATTAAGAATCAATTAAAAGTCTCATACTCTGCTGCACAGTGAACAGAGGCATCCCAGACTAATGAATTAACATCAATATATTCTGGCTGTCACAAAAATCACCACCTGCAGCAACTGTTTCTACACTTACTGTTCAGCAAGTCAAAGAGCTGCCGTGTGAAACATGTAGAAACATGTGAGTTTAAATATCTCTGTCAGCTGGATCATGAAGTGAAGAAGTAAGAGTTGTGCTCTTGTTTTGGCAGTCTCTGTCCCCCAAAGAGCTGTGGCATATTGTGCACCAGTGTTACGGCACCGAGCTGGGCCTCACGAGTGAAGATGATGACTACGTCTCCCCCACTGCTGAACACATGAATGGCCTGCTGTGAGTGTCCATAAATAACAATGTAATATAGTTATAAATTTGCCTGTTATTTGAGTCTTACCTCTTTGAAACCCAAATAACTTCTGGGCCTTTTTATTCCTGCTCATATTTTTGCTGTTCATTTTTCACTGCAAAGTAAAGTCCCGCCCCTCAGTGGAAATGAACAACCATAGCTCCAAGGAGACTTTTTTTGCAGTTTAGCAGAGGTATAATATTATATATCAATAAAAGGAGTTATTTGTTTTACTCTTAGGTTTGTTAATCTGTGTAAACCTCACCTGCAAGTGTCATGGTTGTTAAAAACCTCTGGTTTTTATTTTATTTTTTATATACAGGATCTTTTTAGTGCAAACACTTTATTTTTGCCAAATTTTAAAAGAGAGTTGTCTAGAATATTTATTTAGATTAAATGTGATTTTTGACTTAAATTTGGATGTTTTTCGTGATATACTTGCATCTTTCATTATTCGTTCACTATTTCTCAGAAAGGTATAAAGCTGGGGAGCTGTTTTTAAAGCTTCTGGCTGCACCGAATGGGTTGATTTTTATAAAACATGTCTTTCTAATCCAGTGGTGTTTTGCTAGGTTTAGATAATTGATGCATTTATAGATTCCCCACTGACTGTCTAAATAAAAGTACACAATATACATCATTCTCAGTGTGATTTAACTGCTGGTTAGGGTTATCTGTATAATTTTTGTTACAAAAGGAGAATGACGGAGACTATAATGGTTAATTGTGGTAATTAGCTTAAACAGAAGAAGCTGTAAAATACCTGCTTATTAGATTTGGAGATTAGGAAATGGAGTCATAGTCAACATTTATACATGTAGCTTCTGGGGTTAGCATGCTGTCTTTCTGACCAAACAAGGAGGTTCAGGGTTGCTCTCTACCAGACATTTTTCCCTTTCTCTCACTGAAACTTTCCTCTTACTGTGTTCTCCAGGCCAGGAGAGGAGTCGGGGTCAGTCACAGACCTGTTAGACCTCAGCTCAGTATCTGTTCCCTCCACGGGCAGCTCTCCACCTCCTCTGGTACCCTGCGGTCCAGCCAGTTCTCCTTCAACTGCCAGCCTGAGCGGATCCTCTCCACCTTCGTCTGCCTCTTGTCCGCCTGTAGAGGTGCCTTCCTCATCGGGAAGCAGGCTCAGCTCTGAGCCCCTCGAACCCAGCCCACCCAGCTCACACAGCTCGCTGACATCCACCATGCCCACCATCGCCTCCGTCTCAGTCTCTGCCCTGGCTTCTGCTGCTGCCTCTTTTGTGAGTGTTCTTCACATTTAGCTACCTACTTGGTATCTACCATTACCAGATCTAAACATTGCTTCAGACCCCAAAACTGAGACCCCTGAGAGTTTAAAATGATTGTGACGAAGTAAACTGGAAGATCGGTTTGACAAATTTACTTTGTGTTTGTGTAGTTTAAGTTGTAATTCAGACTATCGAATGGTGCTTAGTGTGTGTGTGTGTGTTTTTGTAAAGTACTGACAGCAGAAACAACAAAAAATGAAAATGTCTTTTTTTGGCCTGCAGGATTCACAGCAACATAAGATGCTTTTAGGGTAGCGGGTACCAGGTTAACTTTAACTTTAATAAAGAAAAAAAAACTGTTAAGATGGAATTTATGTGTAAATATTTTGACCTTTTTTCCACATTTGATTCATTCTGTATATTTGTTCTAAAGTCTTTCATCAAATCCAATCATACAAATTTATGTAACTGGATCCCAGTTCTAAAAACCGATTAATGGGACAGGATTAACGTGATGCAGCAGATTAACATGCTGTTTTTGATTGCCATCTAGCATTGCCTGTTTTGATTTATATTTTTTTAAATTACATTTATTTTATCGAACTACTTTCAGTGTATCTAAGTGTAAATTTTATTCTCTATTTTTTAAATGACTTGATAATTAGATTTTTGTCTTTATTCAGTTTTATTACATTTGTTCTTCAGTCTTCTGTGGACCACTGCTGTAGCCTGCACAAATGTAGCTATACAAATAACGTTTGATTGATCTGTCATATTTGCAGTAGGCTAGAGGGCAGTTAACAAGGCCAGTATTGGCTGATAGCGACAGTTGCCTGATAAGTGTGTGAATTTCTGTTGATAGCCAAAGTAAATAATTAGTTTCAAACAATTTATTGTGCTTTATGGAAGGGAGACAATTGCAGCTACACTTCTGAGCACATTCAATAGAAGAAGAAAAGAATTTTTATAATACTGCTAGGCAACAAACAGTTGATGGGAAATATGTGTGTAGTTGTTCTTCTCGGCCCTGTCCAATCAGCTCAAAAGCAGCTGCTGTGGTTGTTTTCCTTGTAGCCTTTATCTCGATGCTGACAGACCAAACTCAGTGAATAAACGGAGCGCTGTGTCAACTCTGTGCTGGTTTCACATTAATTGGATGGCTACGGTGGTATGCCTGCCCAGGCCACATCAGCACGAGGCCAGCCTCGCTGTGAGGCCTCTGAAGTCATATGACAATGGGGTGATCTCCCTGCAAACCCCTTGCTAACTGTCCTCTTTTTTTTCTTTTTTTTCCCTCCCCATCCCCGTCCTCTGCATCAGAATCTGGAAGAGGGAGGGGATAGCTTGTCTGAGTCAGCCAATCACATGCTGCCCCCACCGACCACCAGTCTGGGAAACCTCTCGTCACTGGACATCACCAATGATGATGACCTGCCCACAGACCCCAGCAACTCCTCTGACACACAAGAAGAGAGTGAGTGCTGTTTGGGTGAAGAGATCACAAGAGCCCCACAGGGATAAGGAAGTGATTGGAAAAGCAAAGATTTCAAAATTTTAAAGCTATATTTAATTTGAATGATATGCTCTGGAAATTGTATTAACTAAATGAGTTAATCAGTATTGATTTAACCTTCAAAAAAAATTTGGTAACCTCCTTATAGATGATCTGATCAGGTTTCTAGCTTTAATATAACTCAGAAGTAACTGGTACTAAAAGTTATTGAAGTGGTTTCCTTTTCTCTTGATCTCAGAACATGAACTTTCTGCTTCATTGCTTCCACATCAGCAATAATGGCAAAGAAGGATTTTTTTAATTATTAACATGCAGTAATTTGTCTCACCTTGGCTAAATCTGACCTGAACTAAACCGAAAAAGTTCCCCTATCAGATGACTGACGCAAAATCTCTCATAGTGGCCTGAAGCTTTGACGTTTTAAAGTAAAAGTTTTCTGCTCCTTCTGAGCTTCAGCATCGCATTTATTTATCTCTGGATTCCATTAAAGTAGCTTTGTATGATTCACAGTTCAAAATCATGCTTATTTATCTGAGGGTCTTAGTGTAGCCCCTCTGTCTGAAACGAGCCATTTTTGCTCTTCCCTTCTGATTGGCTGCCCCTCATAAACAGGTTTCACAGTGGGTGGGTGGGGCTTTTGTGCCTGAGATGATGATGTGGTTATATTATCCTCTGTGGAAAAAAAGGGTTCCAACATCAAAATGAATCAAAAAAATTTTTTCTTTTTAAAACTTTCTTTTGACCTTCAGGTGAAGTGGAGGCATTCTGCGCTAACCTTAACGGGCGGCTGCTAATCAACAAAGCGGTCCGCATGAGCGTGGACAAGCTACATGACCTGCTCTTCTCTGCTGATACGCACTTCCTCCAGCACCTCTTCTGCCAGCGACACTTCACTGGTAGGTTATACACACCTCTACACTTTGAGTCATGGCTAATGACTCATTCCTTTTATTTAGGTGTATTTCCAGGATCTTTATTTACACTTAAATGGAAAAAAAACGTAATAAATAAAGATGAACTGAACTGAGTTTGCTACATTCATGCAGAATGAATTTGGGCTTATTTGGCGAGAAACAAGTAAAGTTAAATCAGTTGCTAAGTCATAGTCTGAGTTCCTCCTCTTGCTGTTTAGCCTTTCAGCTTTGCTGATGATATCATCCTCTCATGCTGCCCAAAATTAATTTCATCAACCTCCACACAACTTGCGTGAACTTGTTGCAGGGGATTAAGTGTGGCTGAGCGAGTTTTTCCTGTTGAGATGTTGTCAGTTAAGCTTCAGTTTGTTCTGATGCTCGCTGTAGATAAATTCCTTTACTCTTATTCTTAGTTTGCTGATGATTTTTTTTTTATCTGCTGGTGTCCATTTTTGTTGCTGCAATATTTATGAAATTAAAATAAAACAAACACCTGTGGAAATAAGATTTTGGGGATGTGTCTTTTGGGAAAGTATTTTTATCACTTAAAGCTGCTGATAAATACAAATGTCCCTCCCAGAGGCCGCTGTAGCTCACTGTACTGTGCTACTAATGAGGTTTGCACTGCTTCTTTTCTTTTTATTGCTCCACTTTTTGTATTTGAAAGTTGTCTTTGCATAAATTCAGTGTATATTTTGGACATTCCTCTGTTAAGCAGAGATGAAAGTGAAGCTATGAGGCTGATCTGGCCACTGGCTGTCCCAGTTGGAGGCCCAGCTCACTCAGAGACATTTTGTAGTTCTAATTGGGGCATTTCTTCCTTTCTTTGTGTGAAGCAGCGTGCATTGACTCTCTCTCTCCTCACTCTCTCTAAGCCTCCAGCTCTCTTTCCTTTTCATTCATAAATTCTGAGCCTTCGTGTTCTTTTCATCCCTCTCCCATTTTTACTGAATCTCTCAGGACTTCTTGTGGCTCTTGTTCTCCCCCTCGACTCGCTCATGGTCTCTTTTCTCCCTCCCTTTCAGACCTGACGGTGGGTGAATGGCAGCAGGACAGCAGCAGTGGGAATACCAGCCGCGTGCTCAGCTACACCATCGCTCTCAACAACCCCCTCGGCCCCAAGACCGCCCCTGTGGTGGAGACGCAGGTCAGTCCTCGGCATACGCTGGCCTTTTTAAACTTCTTTAGCTCACAGGATGGACAGAAACTGCTCATTTAATCTGAACTCGAAGGAGGTTTCATTTTGTATTGATGCTTTTTATTAGTTCTAATTTCGGGTCCAGTTAAGATTCAAGAGCAGATTTTATTACTCAAAGTGATTACATTTTAATTAGCTTTTAGATTTAATTAAGAGACATATTCTGCTCATTTCTATTTCATGTTTATTCTGGGACTCTAATAGAGTAGCTTTGCATGATTCAAACGCATTCATCCTGTACTGAGCCTTAGTGTATAAAACGCATCGTTTGTTCCTCTTTATTAGCTGCAAACAGAAGAGTTTTGTGCCTGAGATGACCAGATATGGAAATCCACTCTGTGACATATGAACATTTGGAGGATTCTGAGCTTTTGGCTTACGGAGATTACTTATCCATATTTCGACCTTGTTTAATATAAAAAATCCACCATTGTGAGAAACTGTGTGTGTGTGTGTGTGGGGGGGGTACATCTTTACTGCTTCCATAAAACTTAGGAAGATAAGGAGCAACCAGGTGCTGCTCATGCACTTGATTAAATGATCATCAGCAGAGGTTTGCTTGTCTGGAGTATTCTCTAACAATGTCCTTTGTACGGCTGAGACCCAAGTGAAGCTGTTTTGGTCATAATAGTGAAAAACAAACACCCCCTATCAGCACAAACGCCTCATACCAACTGTCAAGCATGGTGGTGGAGGGCTGATGATCTGGGTTTGTTTTGCAGCCACAGGATCAAAGTATTCTATCTGTCTGACAGCTAAAGCTTTGCCCAAACTGGGTCATGCTACAGGACAATGATCCCAAGCATGGCTGCAAATTTTGCAGCAGCTTAATTTTTCTTTTTCAGCCAAAGTCCAGACTTCAAACTGACTGAAATGCTGTGATGGGATCTTAATAGAGCTGTGCATAAACAAATGGCAACCTCAATGAACTGAAGCAATGTTGTATAGAGGAGTAGGCCAAAACTGGTCTACAATGATATGAGAGGCTGACAAAGTTATACAGAACACACATTACTTTAAGTTATTGCTGCTCTAGGAGGTTTAACAAGATAATAATGGGCTGTACTTAGTTTTTCACAGGACTGCAGAGAGGAAAATGTTCTTTTTTTCACATTTTCACGTATTCCAGGAGACAGGCCGTTACTCTAGGAGAGATGGACAGGGCTGTAGAAGGTCCTTAATCCATCAGCAGGACCGGTATCTGCTTCTTTGTGCAATGAGGAACAGGATGAGCACTACCAGAGCTACAAAATGACCTCCAGCAGCCACTGGTGTGAATGTCTCTGACCAAATAATCAGAAACAGATGTAATGAGAGTGGCCTGAGGGTCCGACGTGATGATGCACATAATCAACAGTGGGTCAACGACCACCTCCAAAAGGGACAGTCTCCACTTGGGGTAATTACCCTCGACTCTACCTTCTGGTTTCAGAACTTGGGAAGCTTTTTGGATGAGAAGTGAAACGTCATCAGAATCTACACAGACATACTTTTCAAACTGCTCCTTTAATTTTTTTTGGGCGCGGTGAATTATCAACACAGAAAACTTTCAGGAGTATTAATTTAAAAAAACGCAATAAGCTTAAAGGGCGCGTTTGTTGATAAGTCAAAGGGAAATCACATAGTACATATAACCGATGCAGCTACAGTGACATTGCTCGTTGGTTTGTGGGCTTGCATTTTGGAACACAAGAGCCAACTCAGGTAGATTGTTGGCTACAAATGGGTTTTTTTTCCATTTTGTTTGTTTTTAAAAGCTAGAAGTATATGGATGAGAG
>VUQJ01001973.1:0-12540 GCA_015108635.1 Andinoacara biseriatus | reverse complement strand
ACATGTGAAACCTATGAAATATACTGCTCCAGAACAGGCTGATAAAATCTTTTGTTGTCCTTGTGAAAGACGTGCTTCACATTTTCAAATGTCGATCAACGCTGCCACACGAATCGAGGACATCAAGCAGCTGGAAACAAAATCTTTACTAGCATTTATGTTATTTCAGTCAGTTCTACAATATGTGGACAGGTATTTACACAGTACACACCTGAATGACATCCGAGGGGGAAAAGAAAACCAGACAGAAGGGGGGGGGCTGATTATTAGTAAGGAACGGTGAGCCTAAAGCCAGACTAACACCAAGGCAGGTTTCTTTAAGTCCAGCAAGTCACTGAAAATGAAAGTAAACAAATAAAACACTGATACACGTGTTGTTTCAAACTGGTTACTATATTGGAATTTTTCATAGATAACTGTCAACCAATAGATTTAAAAAACTGAAAAACTTGAGAGAACGACACGTCTCCTTCATTATTGGACCTTTTCCAGACCTCCGAGGATGATGTTTCCATGTATGAAGTATAAAGAGTTGTAACTGCAGTCGTCCTTTAAAAATTAATAGTAGTCCTCAACTGTGCATCCAGTGGTAAAAGAAATATATTCAGTCATGGATGAACAATTTTCTGCTTGGTCCTGGGTGAGTTGCCAGAGAGTGATTTGAAAACCCCGATAATTACAGGAAGAAAAATATGAAGGGTCCAGTTTACCCTGCCCAGTACAGTGTTACAGGGGTCCCACACTGGGGGCCGGTAAAAAAATTACACATACATGCATGCATGCATATATGGGTGGCACGTAACAGTTTGCATCAAATGTATCCAGCGTGCAGTAAGATAACTGACACCCTCTATATCTGGCTGCGACCCGTCTAAAGCAAAAATACTCCGAGCAGCTGGCGTCACTGTTCACTGCTCAGCCAAAGCTGATGCAAGTAGGAGTTGTATTATAATAAACAGCTTATACACATTTATAGCAAAATATAACAATATTACTATGCAAATGATAAATCCTTTCCTCTGTTATAATATTTGAGGTTGATCATTTGAATGAAGTATAGTTTCTGCACAGATCTTGATGCTTAAGAAAATCAGCTCTGTGGAGGGGAAAAAACATTCCAGCACTTCGAAAGAGTTTCTTTCTTATGCAACAGTTAAACAGCAAAAGTATTCCACATGCAATAAAGGCCAAAACAGTTAAAGGTTCCTTAGGTTTTCATGCCACCAGTGGGTTTGCACACGTTAGCACGTGACACTTAATATACAAGTCAATAAAGTTCCTTAAAACTCGAGTCACTTCTGTGGCTGAGCCAGGCTACAGTTGTCCTCCCAAACACTGTCAAATTCATCCTCACATGGTTCAGGCTCATAGTAGCTCCGAGAGTTCTCATACAGGAAAACCTGCATATCTACTAGAGCTGGAACTATGCGGTTCCTTTTCCCACAAAGAACAGTACCTGATGAGCTGAACAACCGGTGACATGGAACGCTTGTGGCAGGAACGCACCAATACTTTTGGAACACTTTAGGAAGCGTTGGGAACAAAGGTGCATGGTTCGACCACCAAAGCAAAGGGTCTTCATTCAGACCTAGAACCCTCTGTGACTTGTAGTTGCTCAGCTCCTCTACTATCTGAGCATGCAGCTCTTCCTGGCTCTGGTCTGCATCTGTCTGGCAAAATATGGCAGCCAAAGGGTTATCCTGAACTGAAGTGCTGGCAGAAGATTCACTTAGAGGTCTCTGCTTTTTGCAAGGTGGCTCATCAGACACCAAAGAGAAATCATCGAGGCATGACCGCTCTGAAATCTGCTTCTCAAGGAGTGCTTTGGCCTCCTCGATAATAATACTCTCAACTTTGGAGCGCTCCGGAGTGGAAAGGAAAGGCAGCTTCTTGTAACGAGGATCCAAAAATGTAGCAATGTTGAGGAATGTTGAGATCTCCTGTGATAACTGTGAATTCTGTGAGTAAGTGGTTGACAACACCTTGGAGATGACCTCTTTGGTCATGCTGATTTCTTTGAGGTCCCCATCCTTAATTTTGAGGGTGGTGTTCAACAGCATATGAAGGACAGGTCTCACCATGCTAATGGTTGGATACCTACAAGAAGTGATCATGTTTGCCACAACTTTAAAGGGCTGGAGGACTTCAATCAAGCCCTCCAACAAGGCCCATTCAGAACCACTGAAGCTAAAATGATGGCTGCTGGAACTCTCTCTGAGTGTTGCACTTAGAGCAACCTGTTGCTCTTTCAGTCTTTGTAGCATTGCCAGTGTGCCTAACCAAGACCTGCCCCTGTCTGAGATGAGTGTACACTGAGGAAGGCCGTGTTGTTTCTGTTTTTCTCGCAGTAGATTCATTGCAGATTCCCTGTAATGATCAACAAGTTTGCGGCAGCATCCCAGAAAGCTGTCGACCCGCGGCAGCTGGAAGGCTTCATCCATTGCGTGATTTATTGTGTGCCCAAGGCAGGGCATTTCCACCGACAGATCCAGGAGGGAGCACGCTTTCACAATATCCACTGAACCATTTGTGGTGGCCCCAATGACTTTATGAGTTATCCCCCATTCAACAAAGGTTTCGTACATGGCTCTGGTGATGTTCTCAGCTATGTTGTCCTCTTGTACTTCAAAAGTTTTAAGGCATTTGTTGGTCATTGAAAAGCCAGATGTACTGTTGTAATTAACTGAATGCACAGAGAGCGAAATATAAGTTCTATTCTGGGTTTGACTTTGCCATAGATCTGTAGCAATGCCACAGTTCACAACCCCGGTAAGCTCATTAAAGACCACATTGTGGGTCCGGCAATACACTTGAGGAACCATTTTTCCTACAAGGTCACTTTTGCTTGGGGGAGAATATCCAGGGTCCACAGTATTAATTAAGGTCTTGAAAGTAGGTTCTTCAACTATGCATACAGGATATAACCCCTGACAGATGAAGTTGGTAATAGCTACCGTCAAATCATTGTGTCGTCTGTTTTCGTAGTCCAAGCTCTGCCTTACAGTTGTTTCCTGGGATTGCTGCTGTGGAGCTGTGGACTCAGTCTTTATTCTAGAGAATACTGTAACAAAAGCCTCACGCATCTGATCTGTGTTGCTTTTCACAAACTCACTGAACTCTACGGGGTGGTTCTTTTCCAGGTGGTATGAAAGGTTTGAGGTGTTTCCAGAATAAGCAATTTGGCTCATACATACGCGACAGTATATCCTTTTCCAGTGCAATATACATCCATCTGCATCTGTGTCAAAGCCAAAGTACTTCCAGACTTTGCTTTTTGCCCGTGGGTGTGCGACCAGATTGAGGCCAGAGCATGAAGGTCCTGAACTTTTACCCTCCATTGGCTCCTTAGGTAAAAAGTCCACCAGGATGGCTTCTCTTATCAAGCACCTAACAAGAATAGTGAAATAAACATTTGATTTTGGTGATAAACATTTGAAGGGTTTGAGAATTGGATTAGAATCCTTCAGACACATTTACATGCAAACAAGCAATTACAATATCAGGTTAAGACAGGAATTCCCAGAACTTGGTTACCACCGATTTGCAGTTTGTTTCTCACAAACATTAGGCTGATGCAACAATGCTACGCTTTAATCATCCTTTAAGATAATGTTGTTACCCTTTTACATCAGCACCAGAAATAGTGAAACAAATAACTGATGAATAAAATATAAGTAAAGATGTTATGATTTCACCCACTATCTGGCAGACAACAGCATATATCTGTGACTCAAGAACTGCAGTTGTGTAGTACTTTGCTCTGGATAATGAACACGTGTTGGCTGCGTCAGAGTAAACTGATATCAGCAGGCACGTGAACTTTAACCTCAGGGAAAGAACGTTAGTGGTGCAAGCACCACTGTAGCCAGCCACACTTGGTGTGTGTGTGCAATGTTATTCACATCACAAAGTGGGAATTTGACACGAAGGTTTCGTGCTAAAATGGAACTGTTTCATGAGCGTTTTCTGACTTTAATACGAGTTAGTCAAACTTTCTTCTTCTATATAACTGACTATAAATAACTAATTTATTAATGTTCTGATTTTGTTTGAAGTAGGGTTGATTTAATTTCATGGTCAATTTACATGCAAACTTTCATTTTCAAAACTAAATCCGTTAAATACAGATGAGGAAATATTTATTCCGGTATAAAAATGACTGCTACAGATCTTGCTAGAGGAAGAAGAAGAAGCATTCACTTGAATATCTTTTTGGAAAATAATTACTATTTATTGTAACTACACAAGGACATTACATGTTCCAGTTTAGTAATTTTTTGAGAATAATCAAAGTGTTGTACTTTTCCCTGCTGGTAATATTCCATTCAGTGGTTCATTTTATAGTATGTTTTACTACGTTAGTGTTTTCTGTCTCTCTCTGTTTTTTTCTCAGCCTATTTGCCCTGAATTCTTGCATTGAATCTCTTTATTTCCCTTATATGGAGCCACATTTGTAAGGAAAAAGCATTTGTGGGTTGAGCAGCAGAGTATGTGGGTTGCACTATGACCTGAATCTTTGGTGTTTATTGGACTGGTAGAACAGGATGCCATCCCACAGCAGACGGTGACCAAGCTGGTGAGCAGCATGAAGCATGCTGGCTGTTGTAGTTGTGTTTGGTTGTTCCACATGCTACTGAGAACCCTGTTTGTTTGTTGAATGAATAAATTGTTAAATTACAATATATCTTGTTTGCTTATACTTCAATCATCCAACCCAAAAAACACCAAACAAAAGTCAATAGCAGAATAAGCTGTGTGACAGTTTTTCATTGCATGACCAACATACTCAACTCTGCTGCTCAACCCACAAATGCAGCTCCATTTAAGGGGAAATAATCAGGCTTTTCAATGGTAAAACATTTATTTCCACAAAGCATTGTTACAACAAAGACATCATCGAGCTTTACAGCGCCATGGAGGATTGTGACTGAGGGTTTAAACATCTGCCTTCTGAACGGTGTAAATTTTAGCTTAATATAAAACACTGCTTGAAATCTACGCCATAGTTACAGTGTGATACTCTACATACATGTATGCTGATGCCTGCTGTGCACCCCAAATATGCAATATTGCAATGATGCACGCTGAAAAAACAGGTTAAATTTCTAGCAAGCCACAAAAACTGCAGTATATGAAATACTGCACAGCCTCCGTGAAACAAATTCTAGTAGGCTGTCACTTTATCTAACTTGTTCACAATGTTAATCCAAGTCAGGATTTTGCAGAAAACATGCAAAAAAGGCAAACCACCTGCAGCTTCCATCAGTCCCAAAGTCTCTCTGCTTTCCTGTATCCTTCTTGTTCTTTTGATCACTCCCTTTAAGGGTCGCCACAGCGGGTCACCTGACCTTGCCTCCAAACTACTTGACCTGAGCTGACCCTCTATATAAATCATTTCTAATCTGGTCCCTCAAGATTACTTCAAATGAAAGCGTGAATTTTAGTAAAAGGCAAATCGATGTGTTGCTAATATTGAACAAAACTTAACTGCTTTACCAACAACACTGAAGTCCAGAACTACAATAAGAGTCAGGTTGCTAAAGTGGATTTATTTTTTGCACTTAAATCTAAAAACAAGCAATATTTATCTTTTTGTTCTGCTGCTGGATATTCCATGAAAGAGGAATGTAAAAAAAAAAAAAAACTCTCATTACTCACGCTCATAAGATTATATGGGTATAAACCCTAAATCTGCAGCTCCAGAAACAGTCCCCTCTTTGTCCTACAGTGTAGCGCATTAGCAGTTTCTCTCGTTAGCGTCACATGTTTTATTCAGTAATTTTGCTTTAGGCGTCTGGTTTTCAATAACACTTTGTTGATAAATGGGTTTTCGAAAGAAAAAAAACTGACAAACTCAGGAAAAAGCTGTTTGAGTTACAATTTTTTCTGTTTCCTATAGGAAAGTACTGGAAACCTATTCTGATTACATAAATTACACAAACCGTTTATGAGAGCAGAGTAAAATATTTGAGCTTTTTGTTGAGCAGCCACATCTAACCAACCAAATATATAATCTCCTGAGGTGCCATCCTCCATGAACTCGTCCTTTATGTTTTCAGAATATTAGCATCACCCTCCTGATAAATGAAGAAAATAATGCAAAGGACAGACGATAACTCGACAGTATCATTCACAGTGCAAACTTGTATTTAGATCCCAGAATTCAGAAAATTGGGGAGAAAAGTACATGAAAACAGAATTTAGTGATATGCACATTTTTAAAGCCAGTACTTCACTGGAAAACAATAATCACTGTCAATTCGGAGCATGATGCAAGCAACAGTCTGGCAAAGCTGTCTTTCTATTTTAATTTATATAAAACAAAGAGGTTTCAGAGCTGGGAAGCAACAAAGTATAAATACATGTGGTCACAGGTTTCAGCATCTAGCTAATGCTACAGAAGAGGAATGGACATGAAGGGAGGGGGACACTTTGCAGTGTAGCGCATCATAAACAGGTTAGCTTGGTGAATTTACAGTAATGCACTATGCTGGACTCGTGCACAGTGGCTGTAGTGTTCATGGTCATACGTAGCATCGATTTTAAGCAGATGATGCTTAAATTCATTCACTGAATTCAACCTTTATAGTGACTGTGTAATATCAAGACTGTATAAACAGTGTACTGTCAATGTAGGGAATGGAAAGACACGTGAAACATTGAGTCACATCTTGATAAATTCATTTGTGTAAACACACACACACACAGAGCACAGGTCAGCTGATCACAACCTGTACACAAAGAAAATCTACTGGAGTGAGGGATCACTGCTGCGATCACAATGAAGTTCAAGCAGTACTTAATTTTTTTTTAAGTATCTGAACTTCTGTAAAGTAAAGAATATCTGTACGTTCGCAACCTCACTGGTTTCAAAATGAGCAGATTTTCCTTGAAGAAGAAAAAAAATCAAATTTTTCTTTCATTTCTGACTTGTCTTTGTTCTTTAGTTTTAAATACAGGTTCTAAAATGATGCAAATCACTGTATTCTATATCATTCATATTTCTCACAGCATCCAAATTACGTTTAATGACTGAGAAAATTTAACTAAAAGTTGCAGCACATTTAAAAGGATTGCTTTCACATGAGGCAAACACAGATCACGGTTTTAAGCATTAGTTTTTGTTTTTTTATTATGGGTCATAAAGTTAGCTGCACTGAGTATATGTTAAGGTGAGTACAATGATTTACTTCACCATAATGTTTCAAAAGATTAAATAATTGAAGTAAATCAAAGTCTTATGTCAAATCTTTACTATAAATGCCTGGAAGTTCAGTGACTACAACATGTGAAGTCTTGTCCCTGAGAACCGTTTAAACGCTTAATTCTCAACATCTTTAAATGAGGCCAAGTGTGAGCTCTTCGTTTGCCAGAATAAACACCCATCAGTGTAACAAATACATAGCAATATTTCATGTTTAGCACAATAAAACAAATTATGTAACAAGGCAAAATAGTGCTTCTGAAATTGAAACATGTTGTTGGATCAAAAATGAATTTCTTTTTTACATAGTTTGAATTACAGGATTATTATTCTGGCAGGGAGAGCCTCACTGATGCAGGAGGTTTTCTTAGGACCTGCTATTTGAAAAACGGAGTCACCAGCCGCCATTAAGAATATTCCCAGTTTAGTAATGCTTTCACAGTCCACAACTTTTTGAAGATTATTGACATTTTAATAAGGTCACATGTTCGGGTCTCTCACACACTATCTGGTGCAGAATTAAAGGGTACCAACGAGCTAATCGCTCTTCAAACTCTACATTTTGCGTGCTTCTCATACGACAAATTTGCAGTACTGACTAGACCACAATATTAAAATACTTCAACGCGGTTTTTATTCCTTTAGATGCTTTTATCGATCAGGACGTCTTTATGAAATCAGCATGTTACTTACGGACCCCCGCATACAAATGAGACATGTCGCTGGCATTAAAAATAAAAACCTTTAAGACAAAAATGAGCAGACAGTCAAAAAAAAAACCTTTGTGAGAAAGCAGCTGAGCTCACCTGGTAGAGTAAAAGAGCGGTTGAATATCTGATATATGAGAACTTTAACTCCGCATAAGTACAGTTTGAAAAGAGGCACCAACAACGACTGCAGGGACATCCTTGTGCTTCCTCCCGAACAGCTTCCGAGTCCCAACGTGCTTCGCGTTAATGAGTCCGGGTCGGCGCCTTCATGGGGTAAGTCTGTCAGTGGTTCCGCCCTCAAGACGTCACAACCCCTTGAGGGCGAACCGATCAACAGTGAAAAGGAACATGGTTTTAATGTTTTCCTCTTTTTCCTCAGTAGGTTTTATTTTCGCCTCAAGCTTGTGAGAGAGTATTTCTCTACATAATCATACAAGGGACAGAAAAAACGTAAACATTTTAAAACTTCAAATTCAGCAAAAAGATTTTCATATATATATATATATATATATATAATATTTTTCCATGCTCTGTTTTGGAGCCTTCTAACTATGAAAATATTTCATGTTGTGCGTTGTGCGTTTCCCCCAAGCTCTGTGTGGGGGATTAAAAGATGTTTTCTGTTCATGGGCCAGCTTCCTTTGAGACTTTTTGTTGTGTGGCTGAGCCAGCTACCTCAAAAGCTCTTTATGTTCTTCAACCAGCTTTTAGTAAAGACTGTTTCTGATGCTGAACCTGTCCTCCCTGAGACTCTGAATGCTTCCCAACCAGCTAACTCTGAGTCTGCAGTGCCTACAACCACAGACTGTTTACTATTTATGCTCCAGACCGCACCCCTCAGAGACTGCTAATGGGTCACAGCATTAGGAAGCTCCAGAAACTGTTGCCCTGGGACTGAGCACCCTGCACTGGTCCTTGCTCCTAGGGTGGGGGTGGCCAGGGCTCAAGATGTACCTGCAATACAATCAATTTATTAAAATAGACATTAGACAGACATTACCATTTGGACCCACAAAACCCCAAACAACAAAAATTTCAGATTTTTTTTTTTAAACACAAGGCAAACATACCTCATTCCAGTACCAAGGAGCTATTTGTTTAAACCAAGGTGTCATCAGTAGAAACATCTGCTTCCTTAAAGGCAAACAGGGATATAAGAATACCCCCAAGCAGTAACTGTGGTGGAAGTAAAATTCAGACAAACAAACTTATTGCGTATAAACCATATAAAGATGTCTAACAACAGCAGCAAACTGGGGGAAACCTGACGCCATGCCACACCACGCAAACAAAATAAGTGCAATCCTGTATCGAAGGCCGGTAAAAAACCTAAAGCCTAATTTCTTCTTCTCTTGACATTCACCTTTCCTCCACCTAATGACTGCGACACAATGATTCGGCGTCAGCTACAAGCAATAAGACCACAGACTTGTAAGCATACCAACATCAAAATAATAACAGAAACATCAGGTGATCGACCAGCGACAGCAAAGCCAAACACGGCCACCATCTTGGTTACGTGAGGGGTCCCATGTCCTCTGCCACTGTCCCCCAGCTAAGACACCAGTTTAAGCATTTCTAATCTGGTCTAATCTCAGTTTCTGTCATGTGAAGCTGTGGCAGGCAGGTTTGAGGATCCCAATGCAGGACTCAAAAACAGGACTGAAGTAAAAACCAAGGCAAAACATTTTAGGGTTCACAGACCCAGAGTTTTTAGCTAACCCTGCTTCTTGAAATAGGGTCCAGGTTTCTCTCCATAAACAGAAAAAGAGTTCAGAAGGAGGATGAAGGAAAATCAATGTGATTTTGATACAAGAGATACGTCTTCAGATAGAAATTGCTGTGCAGAGGGGTCTGAGGATTAAGACAGAGGTGGAGCGCAGGATTGATCCATAGGAGAACACTCCTAGAGGTCTCTGATAAACCCTGCTCTGTGGGGGTGAGCGCTGCCATCTTGGAGGACAGAGTTTGGTCCCAGACTGTGGAGCTTTTCTCCACTGAGTCAGCAGCAGATAGAATAAGCTGTTTGGCATTGGCAAGTTTTTCATGGGTGCAACCCACATATTCAGCTCTGCGCTTCACCCACAAGTGCATAATTCTTACAAACGTATTACCACCACGACAGATTACAGTGTTCCTCTCTTCATATTGTTCCATCCTGCTTTTGCATTTGGTGTTTAAAAGGCTGTTGTGGAAAAATACACCAATAATTTGCTGATTTTTATATATTATTCCCCAGAGTTGCATGGGCCTTACACTGGGATGGGAAGAGAGCCCTTCTGCTGTGTGTCCACTGATTAACCCGTCCCTGTTTGTTGACACAACGCAGCCTACCAGCTGATAGCTGCTATATGCTCACAGCTTTGAGTCTTCCCTGCAAAGTGTCAATTACGCATTCATTCTGATGACATCTCCCCCTCTAAAAATAAGCACTCCTAGTAGCAGCTGTCACAGCCAGCTCATACACAAGAGATACTTTTTTCAGCATTAGATTTTGTGCAATTTTCAGTAAATTGCATCGTGCAAATGCTGTAAATCATGTTTGTGTGATTTATTTAAATGATCTCCTCCTGAAAGGAGTGACATACGGCCATACTTCTGTCCACAACCATCAGTCACAAAACTAAACACCTTTAGTAAATCCATCAGTTTTTAATAACAAAAAAGCTTTGTGCCGCCACAGTAAACCTATGAAATCCCAACCTTTGTAATGAAGGCTGTTTAAATGACCAGGGTAAGAACATGTGGTGAAGTAAGATGCATATTTTGAAATGCATTTTCTGCATATTGTAGTTTTAACATGGAAGACATTTGGCCTCACACTCTAAACCAGCGTAAGGTTGTTCAGATTCTTAGCATACCACTCCGATCTTTTCATAAGTCCTTATCATTTCTCCTCCCTACATTGCCTTGAACTAGATGAAAAGGTCATCGAGGAAAAGGTAAATTGAACTAACTCTGATCAGCTGTTCTGGAACAGGAAACTCAGAGTTGCCGATCTCAGAGTTAATCAGTCCGTTTATTTTTTAACTGTTAGTTGAACATGCTTCCTGGAATAGGGCCCTGGAAGCCTTACTAAAATAAAGCTTAATAAAACTCAACATTATGCCAATCTCTGGAGTCCTGCACTTGAGTCCTAACCCCGTCTGCTATGACAAAGGGCATAATTGTGTCTCTCAAATGAATCTGGAAACTGAGTCTTCATTTATTCAAAAAAAAAAAATCACAAGATTTGTGGTTCCACTTTCTGATAAGGCACAGTGTATAAAAGGCTTTTGCAGATGAGCAGATGAAGACTTCCACAAACCCTCGCAGCTATGTGGATATGGAGCGTATACGTGTATATTAAAAAGTCACAAACACTGCCTTGTCTGCGCTGACATTTAATGAAAGCGTTTAACCTTTTCTGTAGCACAGATATCAAGACTTTTTGTTCCACTTAAAATTTTGGCTTTTTTGTGGAAGTGAACATCCAAGCTTCCAAGAACTGCTGCAGGGCTTCTTTGACCAAACTGATTCATATCTGTGCTCTACAACTGTCTCTGTGTACTGTCTTCACACCGAGAGCCGAGTCCCTCTGGACCATTGTTTCTTTATTAAAGTGCATCTTAAAATAGGAGCACGACTGCAAAAGCCCTGATCATTTTAATAAGTTCATATCAGATATACTACATGGAAAAACGTACTGGGTCACCTACATGTTACACCCACAGTAGTTGCTTGGCCATGGAAGGCCACACCATGAAGTTTGTGGTGAACAGTTGTTGTACTGATGTTCATACCAGAGGAGGTCAACAGAGCATTGGTGACTTCTTTGCACAAAGCGCCTCAGCAGTCGGTGACCCTGCTCTATAACTCTACATGGTCTGCCTTTACATGGCTGAGAGGCTGTGGCTCCTAAATACTTTCACGTTGCAGTAATACTGTTAAGAAGAAGAAGAAGAGCTTTATTTGTCACATGCAGTGAAATTCAGTCTCTGCATTTAACCCATCACGCATAGACAATGTAGTACACAGCACAACGTGGAGCAGGGGGCAGCTAAAAAGGAGCAACCTGGGGGGTTAGGGCCTTGCTTAGAAGTGAGCTGCACCTCATGGAAACTTTTCACAGTGCAACAGGTGCAGTCAGCACAGATGTCTACTAGAGTCAGCAAAAGCAGTCTGTGAGCACGTCTCCACGGGTCCTGGAAAGATTCAAGTGTGTTTGAGTGAGTTCTGTTCATTGTTTCTCACAATGAAGGACAAGTTGAACAGTGTGATTCAGTCATGTGCTTTAAATAGATATTGGAAAACACCAGAGCTCTATGGCACAAATGACTTCATTAAGTAAGGCTGTGGATGCACAGACAGTTCTTGTCACCACCATCACTGGACTGAAAAATGCAACCACCAGTTAGCTTAGCAAGCCTGTCTGTGGGAGGAAACCCACCAACACAGGGACAACAGCCAAACTCCACACAGATACCCCCCACACCTAGCCCGGCAGCCAGTCCCGTCTATGGATGTATAGTTAAAACTCCCTATTTAAACCCCCGGCAGAACCAGAGTCAGGGAGGGGCAGCGATCTACCGCAACCAGTTACCCCCCCCCCCCCCCCCCCCCCCCGGCCCAAAACCACACACACCA
>VUQJ01001970.1:0-10320 GCA_015108635.1 Andinoacara biseriatus | reverse complement strand
ACACAAGAAGATTAGTTTGTATATTTTAAATATGATTATGCAAATCAACTCATAATTGTGTGTGTGTGTGTGTGTGTGTACCGTGGCTGTAGTAACCATCAGAATCAGGCAGACTGTGGGCCGGTCTGCTGCTGCTGAGAGCAAAGGAGGACGAAAGCTCCTCGTCTGAGTCAAAGCCTCCGCCAAACAAAGCACTGACAGACGAGAGGAGTACAGGAGTAACGGGTCACGTGTGCAGTGTGCTGTTTGTGACGACAGTCCGTGCATGTGTGCATTTTGCATACTGACAGGCTGGCATTAGCTCTGGCTTTAGCTGGGTTGTAAGTGCTGATGATGAAGTAACTCTTCTGCTTTGGGAAATCCACGGGAAGCTCCATATCTGCAATCAGGTCCATGACATAGTCGTGACCGGCTAACTCCACCCACTGGCCGTGCTCCTTCATCAGAACTGAGCTCCCCCTCCACCAGTCAGACACTCCCCTGCAAAACCGCATGTTTCACATTTGCAAATATCCACATATCTGTGTTAAAGATGCTCTCGAAACTTCATCATGACACGTTAAGATGCTTACTTTAAACTTCATGAAGGTGGAAGAAAACTGAACAAAGACTATAAAGAGTGGGGATAAAAATTGAGTAGAACCTGTGACGCAGTACGTTTCCTGCTAAATCCTCTCCGCTGGTCCAGGAATGGACCGGACACAGGAAGGAGCCTCCTGCAGGCACAGATTAATGAATAAACAAGCAACTCGTTCCTTTGTTGCTCTAAATTACATCAGTTAACGAGCAAACTGCACGTTAATTGCGCAATTCAAAAACCATGAGCCCCACGGTTCTATCACCTGATGCGGACTGGCAATGAATAATGGACGATACGGGGACGTAAGTGATCCCGGTCAATAAAAGGGAAGCTGCTTCTCCGTGAGGCGTGTGACACTTTTAACACCAGGTGTGAAATACTTCCTAAATATTTTACCATGTTTTCTGTGCACCTAAACAGAAAGTTACTGATTTTAAAGGAATTTTTTATGGATTTTATGTTTATTTTCCTTGAATTGTTTGGAGTTCTTGGAAAAGCGCAGAGCAGCAGACCCACAACAATTTGCATCAGTATTAAACAGGCGAGATGCGTCTCACCGTCAAGACAGTGCACGTGCAACACCATGTTAGCCCTCTTCCTATTGGCGGTCCACTCAAGCAGCGACAGCGGATACGTCCGCGAAGTCTCGAGGGCGGAGCTTGAGCCTAGTTGCGCCTTCTGATTAGCTTGGATGAGTCTGTGTTGCAGCAACGCCTGACAACCAGCAGGGGCGTGGTCCGACACAAACCTGGAGCAAAGGTGAAATGAGGTATAGGAGGCAAAGGAGAAGGACTCTCTTAACTAAAGCATATGAGTTTTTAATACGTATTTTTTTTTCTCTCAAACTAAAACTAAAAATCACTAGTTGTGAAGTTATTTTATGATTTCTCACTTGAGCAGATATTTGTCCATCTTGGGGGACGGGGCGAAGCTGCCGACACATGCCAGCAGCAGCAGCCAGCCTCTCTCTGCATTGTCAGAGTTTATATTCCTCCACACCTGATTGACAACCTGAGCCAGGATCTCATCTCGTAACCCTGGAGATGACAAGCCCCTTTGGACGATGTAATTCCCGAACATGTTTTCCTGTGCCCCATTCAGGTGCGGGTCCCCCATAAACCGTAACACCTGGAGAAAACAGTGCAGGCAAAAGCTGTAACAACTAACTCTGTTGGTTTTACAAGTTTTCAGTGTATTTATATTCAGGTTGGTTTGTTGGAGGATCCGAGCGCAGCAGAGGCAGGTGAGCCACTACAGGCTGTCCGTGCAGGTGTGAGACTGTATCATTATGAAGTACTGCAGTGCTCAAAGAATATCGCTGGTAAATAAAGAAAACACTGCAGTTTCTCACAGAGGTCAGCCTACCATGTTGAAAAGCTCCAGAGCCTCTCCTCTCAGGTCTTCCTCCACACGGGTCAGAGGTGACTCCAGAGGAGCCATCAACATCCCAAACTTTGGTTCCTGCAGCAACAGAAGATTTGCTGTGTTTAATAAACAGCTTTCCTAATAAATCTCCTTCAGACTGTCCAAAATGTGCTGATACGTTAAACAAAAACATGAATTTCAGAAGCGCTTCATGTGTTCTTTTCTGCAAACAAATCTGAGGAACCACAGATATGGATGGGAAACCAAACTGAAAGCACATATTTAGTATGTTGACACGCATCTCACCCTGAAGTAAATCTGTACATAGCGGAAGAAAGGGTAGTTGTTGATGTCCAGAGGCAACGTGAGCTGAGCGTCATCCTGGATATGAGGCGCCTGAAGCAGAGCCAAACAGTCTGAGTGCAGCTCCCTCCGGACTGAAGACAGGAAGAGAGGCGAGGTTAAACAAGGAGGTATACAAGGGGTTTACGGGCATCAAGCCATTATTTTTCAGTGTCTGGTTTATTTATTAGGTGATCCTGCCCCACTCTGTCAGAACTGCTCATATCATTTCCTAATTTGATACTGTCAGTGCTGATGAGATGAGACACATTCAAATAGCTGAATGGAGTGCTCTCATGAATAATCCATGTTCGTGTGATGCACACTGATGGAAAAGGCAGACAGACATCTACACACCTCCCGCCGTCTGCAGCAACGCGCCCAGTTCTGCAGGGATCACCAAGTGCGTGACATTAACCACCTCCCTTTTGGTGAGCTCCTGAAAGACGTACCACTTTTAATTTATCTGCAAACCAACAATGAATTTAGAAAGATTGCATCATCAAGGCCACTCAAAAAAATAAACGCAGGCGTGAAGAGATTTAGCATATGTTGTTGGTCTGAACCTGGCAGATGACTTCCAGTCTGATGCCTCTGCAAAAACAAAAACATGGATACTTCTCTCACTGAAGTCTGGTCTTATCTAGTCCTTCATCTTACCATCTCTCTCCTCCTCCTCTCCTCTTCAGCCTTCCTCTTGGCTTCAAACTTCATCTGCAAACAGATCCCAAAAAGTGTTTTAAAGTAAATCCAGAGCATGAAGGTTAAAAAGCACAAACAGGAATAAATGTATAAAAATGTAGATTTAAAAAAAAATTACAGGCATAATGTTCAACATCAATCAAACAAACTGCAGTATCTCAGAGTACCTTAATGTACTGCTTGCGGTTGACATACATGTGGATCAGGGAGCGGAAACGGACCAGACTTTCCCTCATCTTCACACAGCGCTTCCTGGAATATGAATGAGAATCCAAGTACAATAAGTCCTCACTTATTTCTCAGCACATGTTCAATCTCAGGTTGCCACATTCACAGAGGTAAGAAATTTAAAGTACCATTACCCTAAAGGCACAATTTACATTGCCTTTACTTCACCGCCCTTCGAACCTAAACTATGAAGTTAAGTGCACAAGAATGAATGAATGCAGGAATCTACCAAGTCTGGTACGTTAACAATCGGAATCTAAATTTGTGGGATTCCTCACCTAACGAGGAAGCCCAGGCAGCGCGCCTGAAACCTGCTGATTTTGTTGCGAAAGTCAACGTAACGTTTCCTGACGAAGAACATGCGCGTGTAACGCTGCAGGGTGAGAGCGGCAAGATGACGAGAGCGTTCCCGTTTACACTCCAGCAGCTGGTAGATGTCCTCCTTTAGAAACAACTGCCATTCACACACACACACACAAATACACACACATGCAATCATTAAGGTACATGTGAGATTTTAAAAACTATCACATACGTAATGTGCAGCATCACTCCAACAAACAGTATCTCAAGTTGGAGCTGCAAAGCAAGCAAACAATTTATGCAGAGTGTCATTAGAGCTGCAGTTTGTGCTGAGGCTTGAGCTGTGAGACTGGGTGTGAACACGCCCACCTTTGTGACTCCAACATGGAAGGCTCCTGGTCGGAGAGGACACAGTTTGCTGAGCAGCATCACACAGTTCTCTCCGTTTGCGACTGGAAGCGTCTGTATCCCCACCAGGGACTTGTACCTGACGACGACACGCCTTCAAATTAGAGATGCTTTATTGATAATAGTGATTTTTAAAAGTGAAATATTGATATTGATCAGTACTGTGTCCCAGATACACTATATGGACAAAAGTGTTGGGCCACGATCAACTGTTAAAGGGTATTATTGGTACTGAAGTTTCTCAGACCCCGTAAAGCAGGTTCATCAAGTGTTGAGCTGCATACTGGGTGGTCAATAGCTACAGACTTTGCATTAGCATCAGCCAAAAAGCTGTGCACAGGGAGCTTCATTCCATGGAAACCCATGGCATCAGCATTACATCACCACTGGACCCTGGAGCAGTGCTGAACCATGCTTCTCTATCTGGGGTTCTGATGGCTGAGTCTGGCAAATGCCACGAGAACGTTAGCAGCCTAGCTGCATTGTGCCAGCTGCAACATTTGGTGGAGGAGGGTTGTTGTTTTGGGTTTTGGAGGGAAATCTTAATGCTTCAGCTTACCAAGACATTTTGGACAATTCTATGTATCCAACTTTGTGGGAACAGTGTGGGGAAGGCCCTGTTCGCCCCAGTACACAAAGCAAGGTCCAAAAAGGTGTGGCTGGATGGGTTTGTCTGTGGAAGATCCCGGCCTGCACAGACCCCTAACCTCAACCCCATTAAACACTTTAGAAATGAACTAGAATGCAGACTGAAAACCTTCTCATCCGACACGAGTGTCTGACCTCAGATTGCGACCCAGTGAAGGGGTCAAAATATATATATATAGTTATTGCTTATTTATGCAGTTCAGTCAGGACAGCTAAACTCAAAAGATTATTATTCCATCTGCACTAATTTACATTTGGCAGCATGGCTCCGTTCTGAGCACGTATCAATAACAGCAAATGTGACACAGATTAGGTCAAACAAAGCATGAAAAGAAGAAGATGACCTACAATCGAATACAGGTACAACTGTGGACAGACTGAAGGCCCTTTCATAAAGTGTCATATATGATATTTACAAATCCGAGTATCACCTGAGCCATCAGCTGATGGCCTGTCTGGACCAATGCTGTTAGAAGAGGGTCGAAGGCTGTTAAAGCTCTTCGCTGTGGCTTTTTCAACATGTCGGCTTTTATTTTCTCCTACCAGCTCATCTGCCTCTGACCTGACATGAACTGTCTTCAGTTTCAGGTCTCACATGTGTCCTCAGCAGCTTCACAGTGTTACCTGAACAGGAAGACATGGAATGGCATTCTGACTGGATATCCCTCCTTTCGGATCCTAATGGTCTCCATGACACCAGAGTGTCGGAGCTGGCTGCTGACCAGCTCGTCCTCAAACACACCTGGTTGCTAAGGACAAACGTACAGCGGGTCAAAAACCCAGATCTGCGTGCAAGTAAATAATCATGAATCCAAGACGCTTAAAGCTCTACCTTCATGTTATTTGGCTTAATGCAGCGGATGAAAAAAGGATTGCAGCTGAAACAGAAGAACAAAAACTCTACAATGTTTAAAAATTTGTGCAAATTGTTTCCAATAAGTGTGCACCACCATTTATTGTTTGAGCGAGAATATATTCACCTCTCCATCTTCTCCACCAGCTCCAGGAGCGACTGCTGGAACTTGCTGCTGACGGTGGGAGCTTGGTATTTTCTGCTGACTGTGCTGGTCTTCCTCATGTGACCTCCTCTCTGCTGACCCATGACCTTTGCATGAACCAGGAAGAGGTTTGATACCATCTGGAAGCACACAAATACACACATTAAAACACATTTTACAAAAACACTGACACATTGCTTCGTATTTAAGTGGAATCGATGACGTTTTTAGGAGCAAACTGACCTTGTTCTTGCTCTGAATGAACAGGTCCAGGACATCCTGACGCACCTGATCGTAGTTCTTATCCAGGAACTTGTAAACCTGCATCAGAGAGACGGCAGATGTTTATCACTGCGCTTTATCGTGCTTTCAACAGCATAATGGATTATAATACAAACAGGCTAATTAAGATCAGTGAGGAGCTGAGTACCTGGTAAGTGACCCGACCAGCAAAATGCTTGATGGTGAACTCTGGGAGGGGCATCTTTGGCTTCATATACAGTGGGTTGCTGCCATGGTGATAGTGACACTTTTGAAGAAAAGTGTTGTCGGTTGCCTGCCAACAAACGATCACTTTGCACGTCACTGTTTTACAAACCAGAACAGATCTGAAAGTGTGGTCAGGCTCTCAGCACTTCGTCCCCATCCTCACCTGCGGGAAACAGCTCTGATCATCCAGGATCCTCAGTATCCCATGAGGCTTAGCAGCGATGAGGTCAATGCACGGCTGGTTGTCGTTGAATATGATGTCCTGCCACGGGATCTGCTCCCTGCTGTACTCCTCCTGCAAGACGATCACATATAATACAACAAGGTTGCATCACTGCCCAAGCAAAAGATCGAGCAGAGCCTGGACGAAGGCCCTACTGTAATTGCTTTGAACATTTAGGCAAATTAATTGCTTTTTTGAGGGCGTAAAAATGCTCAAAAACTCATGAAATTCTGCACACACGTCAGGTCTGGTGAAACTTTAAGTATTTTAATGGTTTCAGGCGTGGCCCTTTCAAAATGGCTCTACAGCGCCACCTTTAGTTCAGTTCCCACTGCTGTGTTTCACGTACATGTAAGAAATTTGATACACATATGAAACATGTCCAGACGAGCAAAAAGACTGCAGGGTCCAATGCCCTAAACCCAACAGGAAGTCGGCCACTTTGAATTAAAAGGGTGGGTTTAGCGATTTCCTGCCCTTATACTTTCTCTAATAACTCATATTTGTTTTGTCTGATCTACACACCAGGGGAATCTAAATTTCAATGTAAGCTGAACGCAGTGATGAACGGGCTCTTGCACCCGGCGCCTTTTTCCGATCAGGATGATCTGCAGAACGTTTGTACCCAATTTCATACGTTTACGGAAAACTGAATCTTTTGCTCTCCATATAAACCCCAGTGCAGACTTTGGGGTGCCGTCACGGCTGCAGCGTGCAAAATGGAGCTTGGGTCTGATTGACTTTTTAGATCAGGGTGATGACAAGAATTTAAAAACTAATTTTCATGCATTTCAGAGAAACTAATTCTGTGGACCGTGACATCACAGTGAATTTTGATCATTCATCAGGAAATATTGATTGTCTCTCATTCCAACCTATATTATCCAATCTGGATCAAACTTCCTCAGTCGGATGACGGTCCGCTCCTGAACATACCTAGGGTATTTCAGACATTTCTCCGAAATGTGTATTGTGCATTTATTTGAGGTGTGTGTGTGTGTGCATGCACATGCACGTGTGTGTGTGCATGGACGTGTGTGTGTGTTTTGCAAAAGGAAGTGTAATGTGGACTCACCTGTTCCTCTCTGAATATGATCCTGTTAAAGAAGAATTGCAGATACTCGTTTGCATAATTAATGCAAAGCTGCTCAAAGCTGTTGAAGGCCAGATCCTGTTGTCCCACACACACACACACACACACACACACACAGACACACACACATAATAACAAACATATAGCTGGTAATTTTCCAGAAGTGTCTCTGCATTTCTTTAAAGTGCTGAATAATAAAAACAGAATAAGTTAAACCCAAGATTATTATCTGCCCTGCTGAAAATAATCTGCATCATTTCTGAAAAAAAGCTTTTCTTTGTTTCTACTGGGTGAAATTGGGAGATGCAGTTCTGTGAAAAAGTCAAATAAAAAAAGGAGGAAAGAAAGTACACCTTCTTTCATTTAAGGGTTTTACAGATTCGGACATAATAAAATCTGGTCCTGAAGCAGCTTCTAAATGATTTAAATACAACCTCAGATGAACAACAATACCTGACATATTATAGCTTGTCACTATTTATTTAACAAAAACTAAAATCCTGATGCAGTGTTGTTGGCAGCCATAACCTGAAGTTATGGTTTTTAGCCTCTCACATTGTTGTGGAAGGATTTTGGTTCACTCTTCTTTGCAGCGTTCCTGGGCATTCATCCATGCACAGCTTTCCACTGTAGCATTTCAGTCAGGTTGGGGTCTGGACTTTCTCTGGATCATTGCGACGCCTTCATTCGTTTCTTTTTCAGACATGCTGTTGTAAGTTTGCTGCTGTGTTTGGGATCATTGTCCCGTTGGATGACTCAGTTTTGTCCAACCTTTAGCTGACCTTACAGAGTCTAGAATACTGGAATGCAGGTCCAGTCCCAGTCATCACCCCCCACCACTGCGCTGATGGTTGCTATGAGGTGTTTGTGCTGATATGCTGTGTTTGGTTTCTAGCAAACGTGAGACTGTGATTGCAGCTTTGCAAACCTAAGCCTTGCTGCTGCCATGTTCTTTTTAGAGAGAAGAGGGTTTCTCCTGGAAAACCTTTCAAACAAGCCATACTTGTTGTACCCTCATGAACTTTAACATTTAACCTGCCAACTGAGGCCTGTAGAGTCTGAAATGTTCTCTGGGCCCTGCACGGTCTGACCTCAGGGTGAAATTCCTGAGCCGTCCACTCCTGTGACGGTTTAGTGCTTAACACATTCACTTGGAAAGTGAAAGCTTGCTAGTTTGATTCCACTTACTTTCTTTGTCACATGATTGGATTGTTGTAAACTACATCTGCTGGGTCATTCCATGACCGAGACCGTGTTATCATGAAACCGGCGTTTCTGAGGGGTCGAAAGAGTGAGACGAGGCTGCAATAAGGTTCCTTTACCTCAAATCCGTAAATGTCCAGGATGGAGATGGAGACGGCGTGTTGGCGAGGGTACACCTGAGCATTGATCCTTTCTGTTAACCAGTGGAAGAGCAGCGAATACAGGATCTTGGCAATAGCATCTCTGCAGAACATTTGTGTGTGAATGATGGGCAGCAAAGTGGCAAATTTAAAGGAGAAAGAAAGAGAAAATATGCCAGGACACATTTTTATGAGCAAGAATTTTATCAGCTCAAACTTTAAGAGTATCAGGGGGTTTTGAGATTGCATTACTCTGTATCACTACATGATGATTAAGATGCAAACGTTATGTAGGACATGCTATTTAAAATAATCAGAAATGGGAAAAAACATCACCTCCTTTGTCGAAGGTAATAAATGAAATTATTTTGAATGCTCTGTGTGTAACTGTCGCTCACCTGGCATCAACAGCACTTTCCACAGTCAGAGGGGTGAAGATCTTGTCCCTCATCGTTTCCTGTGAACAGACATTAAGGCAGCTCGTTTTATGCATCTACCTGACATCAGAGAGCTTCTGAAGTCTCTTTTCATCTTGGGAGATTTAAAATTCACGTTCAAATATTTAAATCCATCATACAACCAATGCAGGTGTGCACTGACTGAGCTTAATGACAGCTTCCTCGCCCTCTCCTTGGTTTTTCTACATGCTATTGCACCCTGTTTCCCTGGTAACGTACCACGCACAGATGTTCAAATCAGGTGGTCTTGTCCTTCACCTGCTTCCTGCTTGTTCCTCCTTTATATATATATATATACACACATACACACAGTGGGGGGAAAAAGTATTTAGTCAGTCACCAATCGTGCAAGTTTCCCCACTTAAAAAGATGAGCGAGGCCTGTAAGTGACAGCATAGGTAGACCTCAACTATGAGAGACAAAATGAGGAAAAAAATGCAGAAAATCACATTGTCTGATTTTTAAAGAATTTATTTGCAAATAAGGGTGGAAAATAAGTATTTGGTCACCTACAAACAAGCAAGATTTCTGGCTGTCACAGACCTGTAACTTCTTCTTTAAGAGGCTCCTCTGTCCTCATTACCTGTATTAATGGCACCTGTTTGAACTCCTTAACAGTATAAAAGACACCTGCCCACAACCTCAAACAGTCACACTCCAAATTCCACTATGGTGAAGACCAAAGAGCTGTGGAAGGACACCAGAAACAGAATTGTAGACCTGCACCAGGCTGGGAAGACTGAATCTGCAATAGGCAAGCAGCTTGGTGTGAAGAAATCTACTGTGGGAGCAATAATCAGAAAATGGACGACCTACAAGACCACTGCTAATCTCCCTCGATCAGGGGCTCCACGCAAGATCTCAGCCCGTGGGGTCAGAATGATCACAAGAATGGTGAGCAAAAATCCCAGAACCACACGGGGGACCTAGTGAATGACCTGCAGAAAGCTGGAATCAATGTTACAAAGGTTACCGTCAGTAACACACTGAGCTGCCAGGGACTCAGATCTTGCAGTGCCAGACGTGTCCCCCTGCTTAAGCTAGTACATATCCGGGCGCGTCTGAAGTTTTCTAGAGAGCATTTGGATGTTCCAGAAGAGTATTGGGAGAATGTCATATGGTCAGATGAAACCAAAGTAG
>VUQJ01001968.1:0-12376 GCA_015108635.1 Andinoacara biseriatus | reverse complement strand
ATAAAGCCTCTAACTGCAAATTGGGTAAAATTGGTGATTTTTCTTATTTGTTACTAGTAACCAAAATTAGTTTCTATATGTTGAGACAACGGTGGTTCATTCAAGGTTTTGCCAACATGTTCAGAAGATATTAAATCCATTCTTTCCCAAGGATTGAACAGTGACCCAAACAGCTCATAGAGTACTCTGAGCTGGACATTCATAAAACATCATTCCCTAGCAAGCTCTTGGCTTATGTTCAGATGTAATAAATCATATACTGTATATTTTATAGGCTAGGCTCATATTGAGGGATGTATTACCGTCTTAGATACTTAAAATGGAATCTGCTGCATGTTAAATGTGGATTTAATCCAAAATGCTTGTGTGAGATCAAAAGCACTGATGTATTGGTTATACTGCTATACCTCTGAAGCTGCACATTTTCTAATCACTTTGCAATACATTATATATAAAGAATAATAAAATATAGAAGTCTTGTACCTAAACCCCCATTATCTCCATGCACGCACTATCTCTCTCTCACTCACACACACACACACACACACACACACACACACACACACACACGCACATGCACACCTTTAACAAATGAGCAATTTTCATTTTACAGCCAGCTTGATATTACCAGTAAACTGCCCACCTGTTATTGCCTCTATGTATTTCCAATTATTTTATATGTGAAAGAGGGCAAAGGGACAAATGGAGTGAAGACAAGAGAAAGAAAGAGTGTAGCAAGCCAAGACACTTTGTAATGCCATGGGCAGGTTATAAGGAAGATAAATAGTGTGACACCTTAATGGAGCCATATAGTTATCTTTTATGAATAAAGTGAGATTGCTTCATAAAAGGTACAGTACATGATTAATGATAGAACTGAACCACTTGCATCGATCCTGTACATAAAAGGACTCTTGAGTATTTACAGCTGTTAATGTTATAACAAATGGCATTATAAAAGTTGGATGTATTATAAGTAAGTCCAATAAATTGCTGCAGACTTGGGAATTAGATTGGGCCTCTGGTGGATATTGCTGTTACTGTGGTTTTTAGCTTTGGGAGACTGATTGCAGAAGAGAAAAACAAAAAATGTCTGAAGATAGACAAATACTTTTGAATTCAGCAGTACAACTTCAAAGACTGCCCATATGGGAAAGAAATAGAAAATTAAATTGCATGTCTCATATTGCATGAATTACTATCATTTACTCATAAATATGAGAATCTTTTTTTTTCAAGTTTTCAAGTTCTTATTTAACATATTTAACAGATGTAACTGAGTGAATATTATGTTATATAACAAATAATTAAATGAGGCAGTTAATAAGTAACTAATATTATGGGACATAGAAGATCTTATAAAATGTACAAAATGTATATTTTTGGTGAGACTGATGGGTATTTAGCACCTTCTTAGGGTGTATCAAAGATTATAAATATACTACTACTACTACTACAAAAATGCACATAAGTGACTTGTTAATGTTAAAGTTATATTGTTCGAGTGATAATTTTAAGTAAAAAGAAAACATATTGCAGTTACCAGAAAAAAGAACAGAATTAGACAGAGATGAATGGCAGTTTTTCTTGAAATTCTTTACATCTGTTGATAGAAATCAAAAAACATACCTAAAAACATACAGATGGTAAGAGTAAACAGGAGTAAGTGTAACATAAACAGACAAATTTCAAAAGAATGACAGCTGATCAAATTATAAAGACTGCTTCACTATGGATTTATTTGCTTGGATTTATTATGGCTATTATGAGAGTCAGTTAATACTGATCAGCTGAAACCTTGCACAGTTCTGCCAGAATTAATCCAGCTTTTGATGTTGATGAGACAAGTTTTACATGGGAGATGAAGCAATGAGCCTGTCTGGGCAAAAAATACTCTCTCACCAACTTCATTTTACAGTCTCCCATTTTGCACACAGATCTAAAAGGGTTATCAAGGCTTCAAGTTTTATGTTCATGTTATTTTTGCTTATTAGTTTTTTAGTTTAGTGTTATCTTGGCTTGGGGTGAGTTGTTACTATTTCACGATTAACACAAATAAAATCACACCTTATCCTCGCTATCTGAAATAAATAGAAAACACATGATGTTTACAGTGCCGATATTAAAAATGTGAAATAAAAGTCAATCAGAAATGGCACAATAACCACTTAATGCATTTTTTATGCAGTTTCATTTAAGCAGTTATTCATCATTTATTCATCTTTTCACTTATTGTCTTTTTGTTTATACATTTGTTTATATGTTTTGCTTATGTCCTTATCTTCTGTTGCAAAAATTTAAAGAGTTGAGTGGGACCATTTACAATGTTCTCCTCCAGTGTTATGTTCCATTGTGCTTTATGACCTAATTAAATAGGTCTGCCACGCTGCCCTATAACAGGCCCTTGGTATGATAACTAATGTATATGGTGTTGGGCGAAATGAGTGATAATGTCCAAATCTCGTAAAATCTCAAATGCCGCCATTTCTTCCAGAAACAGTCTGCCAGACATTTAACTTGTCTCCACTAGCATTTGTAGAGGTGTTTAAGCTCAAAGTTCCAAGGTGGTGCTGACACAGCACTGGCTTTATGTGTTAAAATCATCGCAGGTGAGAGAACTTCAGGCCTTTAAAGGTCTATTCAAGCAGAAATTAAAGGTCTAGCAATCATTATCACCATGACTTCTGTGATAAATATGGTCAAAACCTCATGTGTGAAGCAAGTGGTGAAGGTTTTCAGCAGTAAGCCATCAGGAATGTGTTGTGCCACACCAGTCGTTCTCTTCCACATCCATTCCCATATGTGTTGCACTGAAAGTCCAAGTGCAGTCCTGGTCTTGCCAGTATCCACTGATTTCCAGGTCATTAATGTTGATTTTCATTTCCTTTCCTCAATAAAGTTTGTTTCTTTGTCTGATTGGAGGTATCTGACTGGCCCTCTAATTGATAGGAATCTGCACAAGTCGATAATGAAGCTGGATGTCATCAACTCAATAACCTCCAGATTAAATGCTCATGTGTCCAGGCAAATAAATATCGCTGTCCATTATTTGCTTAGGGCACTATTCCTCTTAGTAATGAAGCTTATGCATAAGTTCACTAACAAAGCTCTGTAATCACTCATCTGCTTTCCCTAATGTTAGACTGCAAGTTTATTCTTCATGTCACTTCCATTTTCACATGATGTCAAACTTAAAGCTGTCACCATTGCTCTAGTCCAATCATCTTTCTGCCCACCTTCTTCAAGCCAATCAGCCTCCACTCTGAGTACTTTAAATCTCACAGTTTATACCTCTCATTCTCCCTTGCAGACTCATTCATGCCCCCCACCATCTCCACCATACCATCTTTATCTTCACCACCGCCAGCATCTAGACTGCAGGGGGTCCTGCCCCAGTTCCTATCACCACTGGATTCCATTCTGTCATGATGGGCTATCATAGTCTGATCACGAAATAGCTCAATTGAATTCTGCACATCAATAAATCATATTCAATTCTTCCCAATGATTTCTCCTTATTAATTCCTTCTAGGCCTACATGAGTGAATAGTGGATCCAGAGTCAATCTGTTGGAGTAATTTTTATACAAATTAGTTGACCATTTCTTTATTCTTCCAGCTTTCCTCTTAATGTTCTGCATGTGACACACTATTCAGAAAATTAGCCTTGTGCCTCCAAAAAAAGTCCTGCAACACAACAACACACCTTACATGAACTGACAGCCTTGGTGAGTCACTTGGTTGTGGTAATATCTGACCAGAAGAGCAGCTAGATGGTGATTGCCTGGTATTATGATAGGGTTGCTTTTGACTAGTATTGTACATTGTAGGACATATCCTGGTCAAAAATTACATAAAGATTAATTTAAATATTCCACACAGTGTTACTAATAGCAATGGTAATTCCATTCATAGTATCTGGCTAGACACCATGTTTCATTCGGCTGAGTTCAATTTACCTGAAATTAGAAGCAGGAAATTAGAGGTCATCCTGGCCTTTATGTCTTTAAAATATTCTTGTATTTGAACTAATTGGTATACATCATCTGGTGTCATGGATAGAAAAAGCTGTTCACCCTCTGCATAGCAAAGAAAATGGTATGCCTTCTAATAATACTGCCTAAGGGAAGCATAATGTAAAAAACATTGGTCCAAGCACAGGACCCTGTGGAACTCCATAATTATCCTTATTGTTTGATGAAGACTCCCTGTGTACATGACACATGGAGTTATTAGATAGATATGATTCAAACCACTGAAGCACATTACCTTTAATATCTATGATACGCTCTAATCTCTGTAATAAAATATTATCGTCAACAGTATCAAAGCTGCACTGAGGTCTAGCATGAGAAGCACAGAGATGAGTCCAGTGTCAGAGGCCATAAGAAGATCATTTGTAAACTTAATGTTTTTTCTGTACTGTGATGAATTCTGAGACAATAATTAGCTGAGACAGCAGGTCAAGTTATGGTTTATTAAGTAATGTTTAAATATTGTCACCTTAATTACTTTCATTATGTAGCCCATTATTACAGATAGATTGATCTTAGTCTTGTGTTTTGAAGGAAGTAACTATTGAAGTTAACTCAGAAAGATTCTAAATAAATATCAGTAGTACTGAAAGTAGCTGTACGTAATGAGATGAAGGTGAGATGGTTATGAATATATTTCTTTCTCTAATATTATTTGTGAATAAACCCATGAAGTCATTACTGGGTAAGGTTAAGGAATACTCTTTGTCACCCTGACTACAGTGCTGAAAAGAAACCAGAGTTTCTTATTTTCTTCAATCAGTGATGAACAGTAAGATGTCCTAGTTTTACAGAGGGTTTTTTTATAGAGCAACAAAGTCTTTCCAGGCTAAATGAAGGTCTTTCAAATTAGTGAGACTATAGCTTACGGGTTATCTTCATTAAGGTGCATGCTTGTGAGTTATACCAAGGAGTCAAGCACTTTCGATTTGAGACATTTTTTTTAAAGGAGCTACAATATCCAGTCATATGCATTGAGGATGTTACACTATTGACAAGATAATCAAACTCTGTGGGAGTAGAGTTTAGGTAGCTGATCTGCATTGTGTTGGCACATGGCATTGAAAATAACAGTGGATGAATTACATCATCGAACCTAGTTCCAGCACTTTCAAAAAGACTTCTACTGTAACAGGATTTATTCCCCAATGCTGTGTAATCCATTATTGTAAATTTAAACGTTACTATGAAAGGATCAGACAAAAGACAAATGTCAAAAAACAGAAATGCCAATAAATGTGTCAGTAAAGAACTGCAGTTTGATGTTAAATCTTTCCATGTTGATTTCTGCCAGTTCAACTGCTAAAAACAGCTGCACAGAGTTTTAAGGGTGGGGTAGAGTGGAAAGGATATGGTGCCAGCTTTGTCACACATGATGAACGCACATAGCACTGACCACCACTGTCCATGACCCTGAGATAAGCTACAGCTGCTACTGTGATTTTTGATAGATTCGAAAAGATGCATATTTCTCTATTGTGCAGGACAATTAAATAGTACAAAGGGTTGTTTGGTTGTTGGTTGTTAGGTTGAAGATCACTGAGTGAGTCAGTCCATGTTCTCCACTGTGCCTCCTGATGGTGAAGGCTTGTTCAATTCATGTTCAGAGGAAAGTTCTCTAAACAATGCTTTCCCCTGCATTGTAATGGGGGCAACAAAACTCAGGGGGTCATAAAGGCTGTTCACAACAAAAAGTAGTAACTCACTGCTCTCAGTACTGCAGAAGAATACCTCTGTTATAAGGGCCTGCTAGACAGCAAACTCACAGTATATTCTGTACATTTAGCATGCAGTTTAGTTGATATTTTAGACAATACTTGTATTTTTTATTTTGGTTTAAATGCTTTAATTATCTTTTTTATTTTAGCTGCATAGACGATAAGTATAAAAGATGGTCGATTTTTTTATTTACTTTTTGACAATCATTAGACATTAGACAATTATCACAGTAAGAAGAGTAAAAACAATTATCACAATTGTCACAGTAAAAACAGAAACACTTGTTGATGTTGTAAGCTGTTGTATGTAGACAAAAGTTTATTCTTACAAAAGAAGTAACTGAGAGTATCAATAGATGGACGTTCCTCATTCTTTTACTGATTGGTGGAATCAACAGCTACAAAATCAATATACTTCCAAAAGTACTATACTTGTTTCAGAATATCCCCTTGCCACCTCCTGCAAACTGGTTCAGTAATTTTAGAAAGTTAATTGCTGGCTTCTTGTGGAAAATAAATGAGCCAGGATTAGAATGTTATTATTACAGTTACGTTACAGTGAGGGGGGCTACGGTGCCCCAACATAATCCGGTATCACTGGGCAGTCCAACGGACAATATATCTTCAAATTGAGAAAAATGAACTATTTGAGGACATATGGAGACCTCTCATGATGTTTGTGGAAAATGTGGACATGTTTCAAGAGGACATGTCTCTAAAGGCAAGAAGGATGAAATCAAAAGTCTAAGAAGTCTCTACATTGTGCTAATATCGCTTGTATACATTACTTGAGAAACAAAAAAATATGTATCTATGAGGGTGCTTAATTTCTTGTTGTATGATTTAGGATTGGTTATAAGAATTGTATGTCAAAATTAATTATAATATAATAATAAAAATATTGATAAAAAAGTTTACTCTAAGGAAAGGAAAATATTTCATATTATATATTTCCACTTATTACCCAAATCATATAATTTTTGAAATTTTAACATTATGGCTGTTATCCACTTAAATCAGCCCAGAGGTAAGGCTAGCACCCCTCTGTACATACTGAGAGCACATTAGGTGTATAGAGGCCAAACCCAAACCAAACAGCACCAAAAAGCATGTGGTAGAAACAGATTCTTGCCTACACTTAAAACTATGTGTTTTACAGATAAATAGGCAGCAGATCACATGTAAATGGCATTGTAACTATTAACTCTGCAAAAAGAAGGAATAATTTTTATGAAAAATTGCCAAACCAAATTTTGCAATTTTAATGAATCATCTGTGATTTTCTTTTCTTTTCTTTTATTTAGATGACAGTTACTTTCTAGAAAAATAAAAAAACAAGAGAAGGTTTCACTACTGAAATAATGTCATCTTTAATGTCATCATTGCCAACATAGCTCACAAAGAAAATATTTTACTGGTTGAATATGACACTAAACATCTTTTAATACATTTTTTTTTCTTCTTTGCAATCTGTCACTGCCTCTTGTGATGGTAACCAATGAGAGGAGATGTGGTTCAGATCAATGGTCCTTTGGATGGCCTGTTGAACCTGGATCAATAGCCACTTGCTAAGTGAGGACTTGTTCTCTGATTTGGTGTTTCTCACTGTCAGACACTTGCTCATAAGCTACATTCACTCTTTCAGCTGTCCACCCCGTTACATACACTCTGTGTGCATGTGCACACACACACACAGACGCACACACATACACACGCAAAATCTCATATCTACCTCTTTCTCTCTTGAGGCTAAATAGGCTATCAGTCCCTAGTGCAGCATAGTTAAGTCACTATGATTTTTGACATAGATATACAATAAAGGGTTTTTATCTGATGCTGCTTTGGGTTCAAGCTGAGTGAGACAAAGGTGCGCTTGATCATTACCGTGTTGCGGTTAACATACTAACCCTGGTCTAGTATAATCCTGTATATACTAATATAGATCTCACTCATCATGAAAAGGTCAAAGAAACACACACAGTTATGGTCTTTTGTTTGTCTTTTGACATTGTCTATCACACGCTGAAATTTTGTACTGCACTTGCAAGCAATTATAAGAAAAAAGTACTACACATATAATTTTCTAATGGAGTTGCCAGTGACCGAAAGAAGTAAAGTAATAATTGCATCTGAATTTAGCTTCTAACTACTAAATCCCAGGCTTCCAAGGCATAGGAAGGCGCAAACATCAGCATTTTAACCTCTAAACAGCAAGGACAGCAGGATGGCTGACTGCTGACAATAAACAGCTGACACTATAGGTTGCCATGCACTGATGTGCTCCCACTGCTATGTCTTGTTAGGTAAATCTCACACAGAACATCCTGCTCTCTTAAAAAGAGATGCATAATCCAAGCTTACAAAAAAAGTGAGGGAGGTTAAATTTAATGTTATCGGGCCAGTGCCTCCTAACAACTTGAGAAGACCTTTGGATACCCTGGAATTTGCATTTCAGCTGTTAAGGTGATGCTGTGCCCTTGCATGGGGCCTGTGAGCACCTGGAGAGAACTGGTAGTGTCATCAGCATTCTATTGTTTTACTATCGCCGTGCTTTTACCACAGTACAACCTCATAAATCTGAATGTCACAGCTCAATAAAATTGATTCTGACTGAAGTATCTAACCTAAGTCAGTTTTTTAATGAAAGAGAACATGACTTTAGACTGCATCTTCACCAAAACAGAGTCCTGCTCACACTATTGTGAGCTGCTGTTGTTGTCAACTTATTAATCTCGCAAACAACGAGTATAAATCATAACCAGGAAATGAGCCATGCACAGTGAAATGCCACTTGCCAGTTGTATTTTTAAGCTGCCATGTGTGTTTAGTTAGAGGACATTAGCAGTTAATCTCTGTTAAGACAAAAAAAAAAAAAAGAATAATTCCCTCAGTGTCTGATGTTTTGAATATACATGAGTATGCATCCTTTTATGAGTGTTTTGACATAGTTTGACCATACACTCGTGGTCAAATTCAAATACTGGTGCATGCAACAACATTTTAGTATTGTTGTCTATGTATAATTGAGCCCTGACCTACAATAATAAAAGAGTAGCACATTCAGATCCTTCATTTAGATTTTTTTATTTCACTTCACAGCCTCCATCCACAAAATCATCTTCACCATGACCCATTGTGAATGTCTCACTATGCTCTGAGCTCATGCTGTTGCATCTACCTGCCCTCAACCCCATGAACACTCTGTGCATCCCGAACCTCATATCCACCCTATTTTGTATTCCGAGGACAACACTCCACGGACACAATCTCCAACCAAGAGAGCTATTGATTTGAACCGTACTATATTGATCTTTCACTTCTTTTGGCATGAAAAACTAGTTTTCTATCCTTTGGCTCTCTGGTTCCAGTCATACAATTTCATTCCCAATTGAGACATTTGTGTTTCACCCTGTCTCAGTCTTCTTTTACTTCATTTGTGACTTTAATATGAGATTTTTATGTTACCCACTGAGCTTTCCCCAAGACATTAAAAAGCTTAGCCAATGCTCTGTTACACTGTGGTTATGAATTGTGTATGAAAACAACATTGCGTTTGGGTCACAGAGTCCTGACCATTGTATCATTATACCTTGTGATAGAAAAAAAAATGAGTTCAAGAAAAGGAGAAGAATTTTGCACAAATCCAAATCAGATCCTAACATGACACCACAATGACTTTTGAAACAGGTACATACAGAGAGAGACAAGCCCATGTTCAATATTCAAAACGCGGACTGACTAACTGAAATCTGTATCACTGATATTATCGCAACATCAATCACAGGCACTTAGGAATAAAAGTTATTTCAATCATGCACATCAGTGAGCTTTTAAATCATAAAAACCATATTGTTCTGAAGCCACTTAGCGAGCATTGATGTGCAAATCACCCCTCGGAAACTGTACTGAATACAAAGATGTCCACTTTCCATTAAGTAAATAGAAAAATACAGTAGAAACACAGAAATTCCTCTGGGGTGGGGGTGTTGTTGGTGGCAAACATCCTATGGTCCAACATTTCAATATTCCCTCATTATTTTCAATGTAATTCAAAATTGGCTAGAGAGAAACAACTTCAAAAGAGAGTCACTCCCCACTGAACTCATCTCTTGACTCTGATTGTTAGCTATTCTAGCCATGTATGAGGGATTGTAGAAGCTATAAAAAAAATTATGACCTCATGTTTTATTCATGGCTTCTCCACTTTCATAAGATAAGGGGTGTCATTGTTGAACCAGCACAAAGTTAGCAGAGCTTTTGTGTGAATGTTTCACCTTCAGCGTTTCCAAGCTACCTTACTGTTCAAATCACAACTTCATGATGGTCTTGGTGGAATAAGGTGGTACAAGAAGGTGGAAAGGGCAAATAAGATAAAGCGCTATTAAGAGCTCTATTAGGGCTAAGCATCACTTAAATTTTTTTTTGATGTCTTTAATGGATTAATTGGATATTAATTGCTTCATACCCTGTATTATGTGTGCAGGGAAGTGTTTACATCTATTGTGTTTCTCCACTCATTTATGAAGGTTTTCCTTGAATCTGTCATCATTTGTGTGTTGTTTAGCTAATATATTTGCTAAATAAAATTGCCTTTTTTTATTGGTTGCAACTTTGACGCTATCAGAAGCAACATCCAAATACTGTATCATGAATCTTAGGTCCCTGAAGGTGGAATAGTCTTATTGTACCTCTTTCTACTACAAATGAACGGATGTTGATGATATAAGACTGTAAGACATTCATTTAACAAATATTTACAGTGGTATTTCAATGGTATTAGAATCTCTGATGTTATGTCAAAAATAATACAATTTAGTTACAATTAAATCAATCAATCAATGTAAAAAAAGTGGAAGAGAAAAATCAGTGGAACAAAGAATCTGCTCCTCCAGACTTAAGTCCCACTAGTGACCACCACCATATACCTCAGCTATCACCTTGACTCTGGCCTCAACCCAGACACTCATGTTGAACAAGTATTCAAGAATGCCTCTTCATGGCTCTCTTTCTAACTCTTCTAACCAGTCTACAAGGATCTTGTCACAGTTTTTTTTTTTTTTATACCGCTGTGCAGGAGCTGAGTCTGGAGTGTGGCATTGTCGTTTTGGTGGAGTGCAACAAAAGGTAGCTTGCATTGCTGAAGAGAGTGCAAAAAAGGGCCCTCAGGATCATTTTCAGAAACTGCACCCCAGCACTGCAACCTCCTTCTCTTCAGTGCAGGAGGGAACAGACAGCCATTCAGCCGGTAAAAGAGATGACACAAGCACAACATCCACTTCATGACTTGCTTCCACAGACTAGATCAGACAATACAAACAGACTATAATGGAGTGGCAAAAATATTACTACACATCTAGTGACGAACAAACAGGCTAAAACCTACGATCCTGCTTGCACAAAACACAACTGAAACAGAAAAAAAAGTTGGATGACAAAAGTCATAGAAATAATTCACAGGTGCATGTATTTACTGTATATACACATGTTGATTTATAATCTTAAGGTGTACATTTAGAATATTCTGGCAAAATTCAGTTGTAAGTATAATGTTATAAAGCACATATTGAATGACTACACACACTCATATATGGATATGTATGCAGGCATTCATACATACATATACATATGGCAAAGTGAAACATGTTGCCATCCTCCACTAAAAAGGTTTGAAATACATGGGATTTCTGCACCCTGAGGTCAGCGAAAACACAGGAAAGGGCCACGTTAAATGACTTGCACGTTATTTTGCAGTGCTGTACCTGGATCTGATTGCTTGTGCTGATATATTTAGTTTGACATTTATGATAGCCTCACTGTATCCCCTAATTATTGAACAATTTCAGCATAAAATCTGATTTAGCAGTTCAAATGAAGCTGCCTGAAGTCATTTGGCTCTGGCCAAGACTTATCTCCTCTAGTGGTTTTATTCATTTGTTTTGCAATATTTTCTTCTTTTGTCAACCTTCCCACTGTACTCCAAAGATTTTTCAGCAGTGGAGTCTCTGTGTCTTGTGATCAGTTTAATGACAGAACAACATTGCCCCCTGTTGGCTGAAAATGAAAACACCCTAGATCAGCACAGATGAAGCCATAATATGAATGCTGAAACCACACTTATCAACTTTGTAGTGATGCCGTTTTTATTGTTTACAGTTGGTCATTGCCCTTGTCTTCACACCTATTATAATACCGTATCACATGATTACCCTAGCATCTTAAGCAAATACAAAACCAGTACTGTGACACCTTCACTACATAGTAATCCCATGTTGAGTGTGAATATATAAATCATTAAGCATATTATGTGGGACTTGAATGCATCAATGAATTATGTAAAATGCAAAACAAACAGACTTAATGCGTGCGTCATGCATGTGGATGCACTGCATAGTATAATTTGTAATTGCTGTCTTTTTCTGCATTGCTATCATTGTGTGTAATTGCTGCTACTGCTGGTCAAATTTGAATGACAAAACAGCTCAGCTACAAACTGCATAATGGTGCGGAAGGTATAGCAAAAAAATATCATGGTAAAATATATATATATATATATATATATATATTTTTTTTTTTTTTTTTTTTTTTTTTTTTTTTTTTTTTTTTTTTTTTTTTTTTTTTTTTTTTT